>CATIWT010000008.1:70000-72500 GCA_949699075.1 Asteroscopus sphinx | reverse complement strand
ACACGTCGTCGGGTACCCGACGAAGAAGCCGCGCGGTATGAGGGGTATCGCGCGGCAAAGCAGGCTCTGTGGCTGGCCATCGGCGAGTCGAGGACGCGATCCAGGGAGAGGATGTTGGAGACTCTGGACGGGGATCCGTGGGGGCGCCCGTATAAAGCGGTTCGAGGGCAACTTCGAGCCGCGGCGCCCCCACTTACGGAGAGTCTCCAACCCGAGCTGCTGGAGGAGGTAGTTGCGGCCCTCTTCCCGGCTAGAGCGGAACACACTCCGCCGCCGATGGCTTTGCCCACGGCCGCAGAGCTCGCAGAGGAGGAGGACGCCATCAGCGTCCCAGAGGTGACACAGGAGGAGATGAGGGCGGCCGTGAGGCGGCTCCGGGCCAAGAAAGTGGCTCCGGGGCCCGACGGTATTCACGGCCTAGCTTTGGCCCTCGCCCTCAAGGAGCTAGAGCCCCAGCTGAGAGGACTCTACACAGCGTGCCTCGAGCAGGGTCAGTTTCCCACATTGTGGAAGACTGGTCGTCTGGTCCTGCTCAGGAAGGCGGGGCGCCCGGCGGACTCGCCGTCCGCGTACCGGCCCATAGTGTTGCTCGACGAGGTGGGCAAGCTGTTCGAGCGTATACTCGCAGCCCGCCTCGTCCGCCACTTGTGCGGAGAGGGGCCGGACCTGGCCGAGAGCCAGTACGGCTTTCGGCATGGGCGCTCTACCATCCACGCTGTGTCGAGGGTGAGAGTCCTGGCGGAGGAAACCGTGTCCCGGGGCGGGGTGGTGGTGGCGGTGTCTTTAGACATCTCCAACGCTTTCAACACCCTGCCCTGGAGCTGTATTAGAGAGGCACTGCGGTATCATCGCGTGCCTCTCTACCTCCGCCGCATCGTTGGGGCTTACTTAGCCGGGAGGTGTGTCACCTACGTGGGACGCGATGGCGGAAACCAGCGCCAGGTGTCGTGCGGTGTTCCACAGGGTTCGGTCGTGGGTCCGCTCCTGTGGAACATCGGGTACGACTGGGTGCTAAGGGGCGAACTCCCGCCGGGCGCGGACCTGACGTGTTACGCGGATGACACGCTGGTCACGGCCCGGGGGAGTTCGCACAGGGAGGCAGCGTTGCTCGCGACGGCGGCGGTCTCACTGACGGTGAGCCGCATACGGCGCCTCGGCCTGGAGGTGGCCCTCAACAAGTCGGAGGCCATGGTGTTTCATGGTCCCCGACGGGCGCCGCCGGCCGGATCACACATCGTGGTCGGGGGGGTCCGGATCGCTGTCGAGCCCACCATGAAATATCTGGGATTGGTGCTCGACAGCCGTTGGGACTTCGGACCCCACTTCCGGCGGCTGGCGCCCAAGTTGTTGGGCGCGGCCGGGGCGCTGGCAACGCTGCTTCCCAATCTGGGGGGCCCGAGCGCCGCCTGTAGGCGGCTCTACATGGGGATCGTGCGATCCATGGCGCTCTACGGAGCGCCGATCTGGGCGTCTGACCTGACGGCCGGTAGCATAGCTGTTCTGCGGAAGCCGCAGCGGGCCATGGCCGTCAGAGTCATTCGGGGGTATCGCACGATCTCCTACGAGGCGGGTTGTGCACTGGCCGGATCCCCGCCCTGGGACCTGGAGGCGAAGGTGCTCGCGTCACTCTATCGGTGGCGTGAGGACGCGAGGTCGCGGGGCGAGCGACCGATGCAGCGAGAGATCGAGCTGCGTCGGTCGCAGCTCCGCGAGGTCCTGGTGGCTGAGTGGCGGGACAGGCTTTTGCGCCCTTCCGCCGGTCTCGCTACCGTCGGGGCGATCCGACCAGTGCTCGACGAATGGTTCGGGAGGAGGCACGGCTCCCTGACGTTTCGGGCGACGCAGGTACTTTCGGGGCATGGTTGCTTCGGGAAGTACCTGTGTCGCATAAACAGGGAGCCAGACGCACGGTGTCATCACTGCGTCGACTGCCGGGAGGACACGGCGTGGCATACGCTGGCAGAGTGTGCTGCTTGGGAGGAGCCACGTCGTGCCCTCATCTCAGAAGTAGGCAGTGACCTGTCGCTGCCGGCCGTAGTTAATTCGATGGTCGGCAGCGTTGAGTCCTGGGACGCGGTGGTTTCCTTCTGCGAGACAGTCGTCTCCCAGAAGGAGGCTGCGGAAAGGTTGAGGGAGGTGGAGACCGTCCTCCCGATCCGCAGCAGGCGCACCGGGCGTCGGCGGAGGGCGGACAACGCCCTCTTCCAGCCCCCCTAAATGGGTCCAGGGGCGACGGAATCGGGGACGTCCGCCGCCCCCCATACATCAGGACCCGAGGTGGCGGCGCGTAGTGTTCCACGCGCGCCCCTCTTAGCCGTTGCGGGGGGAGTCAAACACCTCACTCCCCCCGCTCGAGACGTGGCCCGCGCTAGCGGGCCAGCACCAGCCGGGGTTGCGGAAGAATAGCGCGTTCCCGCGACCCCGGCGCAGGTGAGTGATGGAACACCGGGGTGGTTTTTAGTCGGTAAGAGTCCGACAGACCCCCCCGCCCTCCCCGGGG
>CATIWT010000008.1:60000-67500 GCA_949699075.1 Asteroscopus sphinx | reverse complement strand
CTATAGAATGATTCGAAAAAAAGAAATCGAACTACGGTAGTATTTGCGACTAAATGGTCGCAAAAAGGAACATAACATTAAAATTTAATTTAATTTACGGACAATATCGTGGGATTTTTTTTCAAACGGAGGCAGATTCCTCGGCCCTGGAAGGTCGTAGCTGAACGTGCGACACCACGAACCGTTCGTAGTGAGCCAAGCTATAGAATGATTAAAAAAAGAAATCGCACTACCGTAGTATTTGCGACTAAGTTAGGTCTTGCGGTTTTTTTTTTTTTTTTTTTTTTTATGGCGCCTACCTCTCCGCGCTTTGGCGGAGTCTGCGAGCTAGGTTTTCCTCGGACATGATCCGAGCCTTTATTTGCGGTATTAGGTATTTACAGTGTATAATCTTATAATATCAGTACTTAGCTTAATATCTATTTATTTCTGTTTATCACCCTTGTAGCTATCTTGACACTGTATTTCAAAAATTTATTCCTACTTAGTTTATCGTCAATGATCCCACTCAAATTCTCCAGGTCTTGCGGTTAGGTTAGGTTAGGTTAGGTTAGGTTAGGTTAGGTTAGGTTAGGTTAGGTTAGGTTGGGGTGCTGGGCCAGGAAACCTCCACGTGTGCCTGACGGCTGCTAGTCCCTCTGGACATGTCTGGGGGGAACAGCAGTTGTTAGGCCGGTGCACCCTGGGTACGGGCAATAACTATCCTTTCGAGGGACCTTATTGTCCTTCGGGGGACCTTATTGCCCGTGGCGAATATTCTGGCGCGGGAGATGCCCGTTCTGGGCAAGAGGAGCGTTGCTCCGCGTGTCCCTCTGATGATAGCAGAGGGCACAGTGGAGGAGCAAGGACGGGCTCGGTGTGCACTCACCCTGCCACTGGGCAGGCAGCGGGGGGACTGTGTCTTTCCCTGCCCCCGTCGATCTCGTAACCTCAGTAGGAGTGCTGTGGTTACGTCTCGCGGCTCCTATTGGGACCGAGGGTCTTGGCTTAACCGCCCGGACCGTGAGGAAGAAAACCTCTATAAAAAATTACCCCGAATCTCAAGCGGCGGCGCACCGTGAGGGGATGCATGGCTGACGGGTGTTCCATAGGAACGTTCAGTCTCTAGTGCGACCTCCGCCAGGGTACCAGCCGACCCCCTGGCGGGTTACGCTAGGCTTATCCGGGTACAGGGGGCACTGCCCGGATGGACCATTTATATCCCCCATACTCGTGGGAATTTTATGGATCAAATAAATTCAGACGTTACGAAGGTGGATGCGGTGTCAGAAGCTGACCCTGCATCAGGAAAGAAGGAAGCAGGACCGGGTACAGTACCCGTTGTAGTGCTGACAAGGTTGGGTGGGTGGTCGGGATCCGACGATGTATCCGACGCTAGTATGTCGAGTGTAGACAGTGTTAAGAGCGGTACCAAGGTCTTGCGCAAACGCACTCGCTCAGAGGTGGTTTACTTGGGGTCAGATTCGGCCTTGAGTGACGATGGAGCGGTTACGGCTCCAAAACGCAACAGTGCCGGACGTGGCAAAGGCAAGGCCGCATCAAAGAGCCATTATGTGGGCCTGGCAAACGCCAGGAAGGAGCTTGCGGCCGCTAAGAAGGCATCCGAACAGGCGGAGATACTCGCACAGGACGAAAGAGAGGTCGCTGAGCTCACCCAGAAGGTGTCAGCCAGAAGGGTGACTCCGCCTTCGGTATCCTCTGCGGGTGCCGGAGAGGTGGAGGCAGAAGATATGTCCGCCCATGCGCTCCACCAGCAGCTCCAGAGTGCCGTGGTGGCCATAAAAAGGGTCTCAAAGGTGTCCAAGGGCCTGAGCGGTTGCAGCCAAAAGGCCCTTAAGGAGGCAACGGTCTCTATTGTTGAAGCTGCGGAGGTGATGCTGCAGCGCACTTCCTCGGAGGAAACGGCGAAGCTTCAGGCCGAGAACTCCCGCCTGGCGGCTCAAGTGGCCCAACTGCGTAAGGAGCACGATGAGCTCAGGGCCGAGCTCCAGAGGGACACCCGCCGGCGCGAAGTCGTGGATAACACCGTGCGGCCTTTGCAAACAGCTGAGCCTGACCAAATCCGCAGCATCGTCCGGGAGGAGATGGCAAGGATTTACGACGTCCGTGAGGGAAAGTCGCTGCGCCCACCATTGGCTGCGGACTGCAGAAATGCGGAGCAAGCGCGTGCGCCATCATACGCGGCGAAGGCCGCAGCGCCGCGCTTACCAAAGGCGTCGCCCCCACCGGCGTCGTCGTCAGTCTCGGCCACCCAGGCCTCGGATGCCTTGGCCACCCAGGCTTCAGCAGCCTCAGCCGCCCAGACCTCGGCTGCCCTGACCCAGACCCTGGAGCTCCAACAGGGGCAGAAAGGAAAAGGAAAGGGGAAAGAGAAGGGGAAAGGCAAGGGCAAAGGTGCAGCAGCCAGCCAGCAGGCTGCTGCGGCTAACCAAGAGCATCCGACGACCTCCGAAACCCGTGAGGGTGGGTGGGAAACAGCCGGCGCTGGGAAGAAGAGGAAGAGGGCTAGACGCACAGCCAGGAAAAAGGCGTCGAAAGAGGTGAAGGCCAAGAAAAAGGAGGCAGCTAGACTCCGCGCCCCTAGATCAGCGGCTGTGATACTGACGCTGCAGCCTGGTGCAGCAGAGAGGGGTATCAACTACGCCGAGATCTTGACAAAAGCGAAGACCGAGATCGAGCTTGGCGACCTCGACATTCCGGGTTTAAGGTTCAAGCATACCTTGACCGGTGCCCGGCTACTCGAGATTCCTGGCGCCACCAGCGGCCCGAAAGCTGATGCCCTCGCGGAGAAGCTGAAGGCGTCGCTCCCAGCAGAGGAGGTCCGGGTGTCTAGGCCAATTAAGTGCGTGGATCTGCGTATTTCTGGCCTGGATGACTCCGTCACGAGACAGGAGGTCGTGGCAGCTGTTTCCAGGGTCGGTGGCTGCCCTCCAGACCAGATAAAGTCAAACGAGATCCGTTCTGACTTCGCTGGCTTAGGGACAACTATTGTGAGTTGCCCCGTTGCGGCGGCCCAAAAGCTTAAGGTGGGCCGACTTCTAGTGGGGTGGGTTTCGGCGCAGGTAAGGCTCCTGCCAGCCAGGGCCTTGAGATGCTACCGGTGCCTGGAGGAAGGTCACACCGGGGCGATGTGTTCCGCAAATGTAGACCGCAGCGGAGTTTGTTTCCGCTGTGGTCAGCACGGGCACAAGGCCAGCTCGTGCGAGGCTCCACCGCACTGCATCATCTGTGCGGCGGCAGGTAAGCCGGCAGAACACCGGGTGGGCGGTAACGCCTGCACCAAAACCACCAAGAAAGGGGGCAGATGGCACGGCAAAAAGGCCGCAGCAAAGGCAGTTGAAAAGCTGCCTGAAAAAAGCGGTGAGGAAGCGTTAATGGTAACCCAATAATGGCCCCAAATTTGCGCTTCCTCCAAGCTAACATCAACCACTGCGCCAGGGCTCAGGACCTTCTGCTCCAGAGCATGGCGGAGTGGTTGATCAATATCGCTGTGGTCGCCGAGCCGTACTTTATCCCGCCCAGGGACGACTGGGTTAGTGATAGTGACGGCTTGGTGGCCTTAATCTCGCGGGCCGCTGCTGGTTCCCCATCCTTCGAGAATATCACGAGGGGTCGGGGACACGTAGCGGCACTTTTTGGGGAGGTTGTGGTCGTGGGAGTATATTTCTCCCCAAACCGATCTCTCGCCGACTTCGAGGATTTCCTCGTGGGGTTGGGCAACGTCGTCAGTCGCAGCCACCCACACCCAGTGCTCGTCGTCGGGGACTTCAATGCCAAATCCACGGCTTGGGGTTCCCCGGCCACGGATGCGTGGGGTGAGGTGTTGGAGGAGTGGGCTGTGGAGTATGGCCTACTGCTTCTTAATCGGGGTTCCGTCCAGACAAGCGTGCGGCAGCGGGGCGGGTCTATAGTGGACATTTCGTTCGCTAGTCCCGCTGTGGAGCGCCATGTCCAGGGCTGGCGTGTGATGGAGGAGGTAGAGACGCTGTCGGATCATAGATATATCCGATTCGACGTCTCCGCCCAGACCTCTATCAGTCCAGTCCAGGCGGCCCCGGCTGGGGTAGGTCCGCGTTGGGCTCTTGCCAAGCTAGACCGGGAGGCCCTTCTGGAGGCCTCGATAGTACAGGCCTGGGTGAGAGTACCAGACAGGCCTGTCGATACCGATGTGGAGGCCGAGTGGTTCCAGGAGGCAATGTCGCAAGTGTGCGATGCGGGGATGCCTAGGGCAAGACCCGGTCCTGCAAGGCGCCAGATGTACTGGTGGTCCTCGGACATAGCGCGACTACGAGTTGCATGTGTTGACGAGCGACGCCGGTACACCAGGTTCAGGAGGCGCTTCAGGAGGCGTCCCCGCACCCCAGAGGAGGCAACCATAGAAGAAGAGCTGTACGAGGGGTACAGAGCAGCAAAGGTGGCCCTTTAGGCGGCCATAGCAGAAGCCAAAGTAGCAGGCTTTGACGCTATGAGGGCGACTCTGGACGCAAATCCATGGGGGCGTCCATACCGTATGGTACGGGGCAAACTTCGCCCGTGGGCCCCCCCACTATCCCAGAGTCTCCGGCCCGAGCTGCTGGAGGGTGTGGTGAGCGCTCTGTTCCCTTCAAGGGTGGAGCACATCCCTCCGCCGATGGTTCCTCCTGACATGGTGCCTAGCGCGGACGATGACGACGACGTGCCCGAAGTGACCCGGGAAGAATTGATGGCTGCGGTGAAACGGCTTCAAGCCAAAAACACCGCCCCAGGGCCCGACGGCATACCTGGCCGAGCATGGGTCCTGGCTCTGAAGGCCCTTGGGCCCCGATTGGGAGGGCTCTTGAGCGCATGTTTCGAGCGGGGCCAGTTTCCACGGAGGTGGAAGACTGGAAAACTGGTCCTTCTGAAGAAGGAGGGGCGCCCTGCAGATTCACCATCTGCGTACCGCCCCATCGTGTTGTTGGATGAGGTGGGCAAGCTCTTTGAGAGAGTAATTGCAGACCGCCTTGTCCAGCACCTAACTAGGATGGGGCCGGATCTATCGGACAACCAGTTTGGTTTCCGCCGGGGGCGCTCCACTGTGGACGCCATCATGCGCGTGAGGGCTCTGGCGGAGGAAGCAGTGGCCCGGGGGGAGGTGGTTTTGGCGGTATCACTTGATATCGCCAACGCTTTCAACACCTTGCCCTGGAGTTGCATTAAGGCGGCACTTGAATTCCATCGGGTGCCGACTTACCTTCGCCACATTATCGGGGCCTACCTGACGGACAGGGCCGTCATCTACCCGGGTCGGGAAGTATGGGGTCGGCGAGAGATGTCATGCGGTGTCCCACAGGGATCGGTTTTGGGACCGCTTCTGTGGAACATCGGCTATGACTGGGTGCTGCGCGGTGCTCTTCTCCACGGCGTTGGCATGACGTGCTACGCTGACGACACGCTAGTCACGGCGAGGGGGAAGACGCACCGGGAGGCGACCATGCTGGCGACAGCGGGGGTTGCGCTAGTCGTTGCGAGGATCCGGCGGTTGGGTCTCGAGGTGGCTCTACATAAGTCTGAGGCCCTGTGTTTTCATGGGCCTCGGAAGAAGCCACCTCTGGGATCCCATATAGTGGTAGGAGGCGTCCGCATCGGTATCGAGTCGACGATGAAGTACCTGGGACTCGTCCTCGACAGCCGGTGGGACTTTGGTCCGCACTTTAAGCGGTTGGCGCCCAAGCTGTTAGGGGCCACGGCCGCGCTATCGCGGCTGCTGCCAAACTTGGGAGGGCCAAATGCCTCCTGCCGGAGGCTCTACGTGGGGATCGTACGGTCCATGGCCCTTTATGGGGCCCCAGTGTGGGCAGACGCCCTGACGCCAGGCAATGTCGCGCTGCTGCGTAGGCCGCAGCGTGCAATGGCCGTCAGGGTGATACGGGGGTATCGTACGATCTCCTTCGAGGCGGCGAGCCTTCTTGCCGGATCAATGCCCTGGGATCTGGAGGCGAGAGACCTTGCGCTGAGGTATCATCAGCGCGAGGACCCGCCTGATCGGAGCGAGGTCCGCCAGATCCTAGCGGCTGAATGGGAGGAACAACTTGCGCAACCCAGCGCAGGGCACGCCGTAATCGCGGCGGTAAGGCCCGTCATGGAGGAGTGGCTGGAGAGGAGCCATGGCGCCCTCACCTACCGGCTGACACAGATACTCTCGGGGCACGGTTGCTTCGGGAAGTATCTGTGTCGCATAGGCCGGGAGCCGACACCCGAGTGTCATCACTGCGGGAGCTGCCCAGAGGACACGGCGCGGCACACACTGGAGGAGTGCCCAGCTTGGGCCACGCAGCGCCGTGATCTCATCACTGCAGTAGGCGGCAGCGATCTCTCGCTTCCGGCCGTGGTTCAATCGATGGTCGGGAGTGGGAGCGCCTGGGAAGGCGTCGTCTCCTTTTGCGAGGAGGTGATGCTCGCTAAGGAGGCGGCGGAGAGAATTAGAGAGGCGATTACCTCCCTTCCCTCCCGCAGAAGGCGACCTGGGCGTCGCAGGAGGGCGTATGCCGACCTCCAGCCACCCTAAGTGTGGGCCTGCGGGCGGCGGACTCGGGGTGGCCCGCCGCCCGACCAGACAAGGCCCGTGACGGTGGCGCGTCGTGTTCCGCGCGCGCCAGTCAAGAGGAGGGTGCGGCCGATGTGGGTGCCGCACGGGGTGAAGGGGCTCGCCTGTTAGTGGCGAGCCGGGACCTGCCGGGGATGGTTGGGCGAGTTAAGTTTCCCACGCCCCTGGCCAAGGGTCGGTAGAGGAACACCGTGGTGGTTTTTAGTCGGTAAGAGTCCGACACTGGCTCCGCCTTCCCCGGGCGGAGTGCGTCCATGAGGATTTTCCCCACGATAAAAAAAAAAAAAAAAAAAGGTTAGGTTAGGTTAGGTTTTTTTTTTTTTTTTATGGCGCCTACCTCTCCGCGCTATGGCGGAGCCTGCGAGCTAAGATTCTCCTCGGACATTATCCGAGACCATGTTGAGTTCTTTATTAATCTTAATACTAGGGTTTACATCAATTTCTTAATCTAATTTTATTATAACAAAACTCTGTTCTTTTTGTGTTACATTCTTCAGAAAATTTTATACAATATAACATGCTTATTTTTACAATCTCTCTTTCCTGTTACCATCTTAACTTGCTTCGATTTTCTCCCATCTCATTTGTCCTTGTACTTTATTATTATCATTTTTCTTATACCTAAGTTTACTTATGCTATGGTTATATATATATAATATACACTCTAGCATTTTTTTTTGTACACCTATTTATTTCTTTTTCCTGCCATTTTTCCTATTTGGACACAATATTTCAAAAAAATGCGTCTTCTTTCCTTAGCATAACATTAAAATTTAATTTAATTTACGGACAATATCGTGGGATTTTTTTTCAAACGGAGGCAGATTCCTCGGCCCTGGAAGGTCGTAGCTGAACGTGCGACACCACGAACCGTTCGTAGTGAGCCAAGCTATAGAATGATTCGAAAAAAAGAAATCGCACTACCGTAGTATTTG
>CATIWT010000008.1:30000-57500 GCA_949699075.1 Asteroscopus sphinx | reverse complement strand
CTGTAGAATGATTCGAAAAAAAGAAATCGCACTACCGTAGTATTTGGGACTAAATGGTCGCAAAAAGGGACATAACATTAAAATTTAATTTAATTTACGGACAATATCGTGGCATTTTTTTTCAAACGGAGGCAGATTCCTCGGCCCTGGAAGGTCTTAGCTGAACGTGCGACACCACGAACCGTTCGTAGTGAGCCAAGCTATAGAATGATTCGAAAAAAAGAAATCGCACTACCGTAGTACTTGCGACTAAATGGTCGCAAAAAGGAACATAACATTAAAATTTAATTTAATTTACGGACAATATCGTGGGATTTTTTTTCAAACGGAGGCAGATTCCTCGGCCCTGGAAGGTCGTAGCTGAACGTGCGACACCACGAACCGTTCGTAGTGAGCCAAGCTATAGAATGATTTGAAAAAAAGAAATCGCACTACCGTAGTATTTGCAACTAAATAGTCGCAAAAAGGAACATAACATTAAAATTTAATTTAATTTACGGACAATATCGTGGCATTTTTTTTCAAACGGAGGCAGATTCCTCGGCCCTGGAAGGTCTTAGCTGAACGTGCGACACCACGAACCGTTCGTAGTGAGCCAAGCTATAGAATGATTCGAAAAAAAGAAATCGCACTACCGTAGTACTTGCGACTAAATGGTCACAAAAAGGAACATAACATTAAAATTTAATTTAATTTACGGACAATATCGTGGGATTTTTTTTCAAACGGAGGCAGATTCCTCGGCCCTGGAAGGTCGTAGCTGAACGTGCGACACCACGAACCGTTCGTAGTGAGCCAAGCTATAGAATGATTTGAAAAAAAGAAATCGCACTACCGTAGTATTTGCAACTAAATAGTCGCAAAAAGGAACATAACATTAAAATTTAATTTAATTTACGGACAATATCGTGGGATTTTTTTTCAAACGGAGGCAGATTCCTCGGCCCTGGAAGGTCGTAGCTGAACGTGCGACACCACGAACCGTTCGTAGTGAGCCTAGCTATAGAATGATTAAAAAAAGAAATCGCACTACCGTAGTATTTGCGACTAAATGGTCTTAAAAAGGAACATAACATTAAAATTTAATTTAATTTACGGACAATATCGTGGGATTTTTTTTCAAACGGAGGCAGATTCCTCGGCCCTGGAAGGTCGTAGCTGAACGTGCGACACCACGAACCGTTCGTAGTGAGCCAAGCTATAGAATGATTTGAAAAAAAGAAATCGCACTACCGTAGTATTTGCGACTAAATGGTCGCAAAAAGGAACATAACTGTTGGCAACACTGCGCAAGATGGCGACAGTTGTAAAGATCTATAATCAATGATCGCTAATGTCAGATGCGAAGAAAAAGTTTTTTTGGTAACTCGCGATTGTTAAAATAGTTATGTGTATTTTGGCTTTTAAAATAAAGAAATACAGTCTGGAAAATCAAAATTCTCATTTCGATCACCTTGACCCTGTTCATTTTGGTCTTCGAGCTCGGATCGTTGCAGTGATATGATTCATTCGCCGCCACGTGCTATGGTTAAAACAAGAGGTGATCGCCGCAGGGAGTGCGAGAATGGACAAAAGCCACAGACAGATGACCAAAGAAGTGAAAGATTATTGCCAGTTTCGTGCTCGGGACAGGGCGAGGGCAGCGTGGTGAAATCTGAGCCGCCTTTAAAAACGGTTCCACCGGCACCACCTATGTCCGTGTCTCACAGAAAATCGTCAGCGTCATCTGTAGTGGCCCGAAAGGCCAGGCTTGAACTAGAAGCCGCTGAAGCCAAAGCGAGGATTCAAATGGAAATCATCGATAAAAAACTCGCAGCGGAACTCGCCGATATCGATGATGAACGTAGCATAAAATCCAAGGAAGACAGTCGCAGTCAAGTGGAAAAGTGGTTAGAACGAAGCCACCAGGAGCTGGAAGCACAGCACGCCCACGATTATGGTCACAACTCGGGCGCGCCGTGTCCGCCGACGCTACCTAACGCCGGCACTGATGAAGGTACAGTTCGGCTCTTGGCTGGTGCTCTTAAGAATCTGACATCCACTACACATAACAATGGACCCAACTCTAACCTGCTGAGCCGCATTTGCACCCCCCGGGATTTACCTACGTTCTCCGGGGACCCCATGGAGTGGCTTCAGTTTAAACAGGCTTTCAATGAGTCCACACAAGTGTGCAATTTCAGTCCAAAGGAGAACCTATGGCGCCTCCGAAAATGTCTCCGTGGACAGGCACGTGAAGCTGTCTCAGCTCTGCTCATCAGTGCGACGTCGCCTGAGATGGTCATGTCAACCTTAGAGCTGCAGTTCGGCAATCCAGATGTGATCTTATCCAGAATAATCACAGATATTAAAAAGCTGCATCCAGTGTCGCTGGAGTACCATAAGGACATAGTTAGTTTCTCCATAAAGGTGCGAAACTGTGTTACAGCTGTCAGTGTTATTGGTCGGGATGAATATTTAGTGGCAACAAATATAATAACGAGTGTACTATCGAAGTTACCGATGGTGTTGTTATCCAAATGGGCCGATTACAGTTATCCAATAATCACGCAAGGTAAGAGACCAACACTGCACACATTGTCTGAATTTTTAAATGAAGAAGCTGTAAAAGCAAATTCCATGGCGTTATTACACACAAACAGTGCGCTTGATAACAACAAATACAAAAAGAAATGCTCAGATCCTTCATCTTCACGCACACATACGGTTTTATTAAATGAAGATGAAAACAACAACGAAAATACTGATAAGAAATGCCGCTATTGTCATTTATCTAACCATAAACTCGTGGAGTGCAAAAAGTTCTTGAAATCATTATGCAGAGATAGATGGACCTATGCAAAAAGGAATGGACTATGTTACAAATGTTTACTGTCTAAACATGATCGGAATACCTGCCCGGCGGCTGTGTGCGATATAGATAAGTGTGGGTTAGCGCATCATCGTTTACTACATTATAAAATAAAGAAGAACGATAACAACTCGCAAGAACGAGAGAGAAATAATGAACACATCCCCAGTGAGCGGCAGGAGGCCGAGAGTCAAGGTCAACAACCCACACCGACGCAGTCTGAAAGTGTAACTCACATGAAGTCTGAGTGTAAAGTACTCCTAAAAGTTGTACGCATTAATCTACATGGACCTAATGGAAATATTAGTGCGTATGCATTATTGGACGATGGGTCCACGGTGAGCCTTATCAGTGCCGACCTGACGTCACGATTAGGAGTGCACGGTCGACGTCAAACGTTACGGATCTACGGTGCTTGGGACAACAACGAACTAGTTTGTGATACCGATGTCGTTCGTCTTCAGATGTCAACCTGCAAAGGAAATAAATATGAACTTAATGCGCGTAGTGTTAAAGAGTTAAAATTACCTAAACAACAAATGTATTCTGTTAACTGTAATAACTATAGTCACTTGAATAATTTAAACTTAAATTCATTTAATGAAAATGTTAAGCCAGAAATTCTTATAGGGCAAGATAATTATCATATGTTAGTGCCATTAGAAATAAGGGTAGGCAAAGTGAATGAACCCTGTGCAACACTCACCCCTTTGGGCTGGTGCATCCACGGAAGGGTACCTGTGACGTCATCGCAGCACCACTGCACGCTCCTGACAAAGGACGACGCCCGGGCAGCTTCAGAGTGTGAGGAACTCGAGCTGCAACAGCTGCATAATGAGGTACGTAAAGCTTTTAGTATTGAGTCAATGGGTATATCAGGTAAGCCCCGCCAGAACGCCGATGATCTCCAGGCGCTGGATCTCCTAGAAAAAACATCAGTATTAGTAAACAATAGGTGGCATGTCGGGTTACCTTGGCGTGATCTTGACTGTAAACTGCCTGACTCTAAACCCACTGCGTTAAATAGGCTGAAAGGTGTGGAAAGAAAGATTAGTGTAAATGAGGAATATGCACAGAGGTACCGGGGACGTGTCAAACACCTGTTTGATAACGACTTTGCCGAGGAGATACCCGACAGTAATGAAAATTCAAAAATATGGTATTTACCACATTTCGGTATCGATAACCCCAATAAAAGAAATTTACGATTGATATTCGATGCAGCAGCTAAAACAAAAGGTTTATCATTAAATGATTATTTGTTAAAAGGTCCAGATTTACTTATGTCTTTGTTTGGCATAATGTTAAGATTCCGTGAACATAAAATAGCAATAGTAGGAGACATAAAAGATATGTTTTTAAGGGTAAAAATTATACACCAGGATCAGGATGCGTTACGATTCTTATGGCGAGATAACTTAAATTCTCCAATAAAAACATATAAAATGTCTTCATTAATTTTTGGTGCAAATTGTTCTCCTTTTATTGCACAATTTATTAAAAATAAAAACGCAGAACGTTTTCATTCAATAATGCCATCAGCTGTTGAAGCGATAACGAAACAACACTATATGGATGATTATATAGACAGTCAACCGAACGCGGAATCGTGTATTAACCTAGCTAAAGATATTTGTAAGATTCACAAAGAAGGAGGCTTTGTGATATGTAACTGGCTTAGTAACAATACCGAAGTATTAAACAATTTACCGACTGAATTATTAGCTTCAAATGCTTATAAATTAAAAATAGGTCAGCAACCAGATGGTGAACGAGCCCTAGGGCTTTTATGGTACCCTGAAAATGACACCCTAGGATTTGATGTTTCGTTCAAACGCATCGCGTCTGATATAATCGATGGAAAGCGACCTACTAAGCGGGAGGCATTGCGATTAATAATGTCAGTTTTTGATGTTTACGGATTTTTAGCACCGTTCACAATAAATGGGAAAATAATCTTGCAACATACTTGGAAGTCCAATATTGGTTGGGATGATACTCTCAACGATGAGATTTATGATAAATGGCTAAAATGGTTAAAAGTTTTGAAGTCTGTCGGTGACATACGCCTACCAAGATGCTACCAAAGCGTAACGTGCGACGTTGCGAGCGCGAGCGCACGAAGCGATGTCGCCGCGCCACCGCCGCCGCTACTTCGGGCGCACGCGCCGGCCGCCGGAGCCTCGGATTGTTATAGTGACCTACAGCTACATATGTATAGCGACGCTTCAAAACAAGCTATGTGTTGTGTTGCATATTGGCGTTGGACGGTTAATGATAAAGTGAAAGTTGCTTTTGTGTCTAGTAGGTGTCGAGTAGCACCTGTAAAGCCTATGACTGTGCCTAGGTTAGAATTACAGGCCGCTTTGATGGCAGCTAGGCTAGCGGACTCCATTCAAAAGGAACACAGAATTAAGGCCACGCGTCGTGTTTTTTGGTGTGATTCCACGACGGTGCTGCAGTGGATACGGAATAATAAACGAGATTATAAGGTATTTGTCGCTCACCGCTTAGGTGAAATTGACGAGTTGTCAAGCGCGCATGAATGGAGATATATACCTACATATTTGAATGTTGCGGATATTGCCACTAGAGAATCCTATGATGAGACAGTGTTTTATAAAGAGTGGTTTACTGGTCCGAAGTTTATGTACTGTGATGAACGGTCGTGGCCGGTCGATATCGTGCCGTCTGGCTGTACTGAAACAGAAAGTTATAACGTTGAATGTGTGAGTACGGTACAAACGGTGAATTATACTTTACCTTTACCCGATCCAAGCAGATTTTCTTCATGGTTGCGTCTGGTTAGAAGTACTATGATCATGCTTAAATTTATAGATAAATGTAGACGAAAGTTACTTACCAGTGAGTGTACGCTGATGACTCGCGCTGAAAACTTGTTAATAAAATACTCGCAGAATCAGTCTTTCGGAGAGGATATACCTGAAATAAAAAATAATAAATGTGTAAAAAAGAACAGTAGATTACTTACCTTGACGCCATTTTTTGATGAAAACGATGTCCTTCGTGTACAGGGCCGTATTCAGGCCGCGGCTGAAGTCCCTCTCGATGCGAAGCAACCTGTAATACTGGATGGAAAAAATGAAATTACTAGGTTGATAGTGAGACATTACCATGTTAAAGCTGCACATGGAGGTCAGGAAATGGTGGTCAATGAATTGAAACAAAAATTTTGGATATTAAAATTAAGGTCAACCGTAAAACACATTGCACGAGAATGTATGTTTTGTAAAATTAGGAAAACAAAACCTGAGATTCCAAAAATGGGGAGTTTACCTGCTGGAAGGGTGGCTCATCATCAGAGACCCTTCACACACTGTGGAGTGGACCTATTTGGACCTTTAGAGGTGACCGTTGCTAGGCACCGGGAAAAAAGATACGGTGTCCTCTTTACCTGTCTTACCGTAAGGGCGGTGCATATTGAGGTTGTACCAACTCTCACAACCGATTCTTTATTGATGGCGCTGCGGCGAATGGCATCAAGACGAGGGTGGCCTGGATTCCTGTACTCCGATAATGGGACAAACCTGCGAGGGGCGGATACAGAGATACAGAAGTCAATTCGAGAGTTGGACCAAAAAAAACTTATAGGAAGCGCTAGCAATTATGGGACTCAGTGGACGTTCATTCCCCCTGCAAGCCCACACTGGGGAGGGGCATGGGAGCGTCTAATAAGAAGCGTGAAGACTGCTCTTGGAGTAGTACTGAAAGAACGCGCTCCAAGGGATGAAGTTTTCAACACTCTTCTGGCAGAGGTTGAAAACATGGTTAACAGCAGGCCTTTAAGTCATGTATCAGTTGAGGTTGGCAGTGTAGAATCATTGACTCCAAATCATTTCTTGCTCGGTACATCGTCCAACTTGCCTGTGCTTGGAGTTTTCGATGATTCCGATTTTTATTTGAGAAAACAGTGGCGAATATCTCAAGCATTAGCAGATATGTTTTGGAGACGGTGGGTACGCGAGGTATTACCCGACATGCTTCCTCGTAAAAAGTGGAATACAGAACAGCGTCGACCTCTGGCAAAGGGCGACTTAGTTTTTATAATAGATCCAGCCGCCCCCAGGAGCGTATGGCCGAGAGGCGTTGTTGCAGAAGTGTTTCCAGGTAAGGATGGTCAGGTGCGTGTGGTGAGTGTTCGAACTTCCACGGGTACCCTGAAAAGGTCAGTAGCTCGTGTCGCCAGGATACCTATTGAGGATGAGTGCTGCCAGGGCAGCACTAGGGGGGAGAGTGTTGGCAACACTGCGCAAGATGGCGACAGTTGTAAAGATCTATAATCAATGATCGCTAATGTCAGATGCGAAGAAAAAGTTTTTTTGGTAACTCGCGATTGTTAAAATAGTTATGTGTATTTTGGCTTTTAAAATAAAGAAATACAGTCTGGAAAATCAAAATTCTCATTTCGATCACCTTGACCCTGTTCAATAACATTAAAATTTAATTTAATTTACGGACAATATCGTGGGATTTTTTTTCAAACGGAGGCAGATTCCTCGGCCCTGGAAGGTCGTAGCTGAACGTGCTACACCACGAACCGTTCGTAGTGAGCCAAGCTATAGAATGATTAAAAAAAGAAATCGCACTACCGTAGTATTTGCGACTAAATGGTCACAAAAAGGAACATAACATTAAAATTTAATTTAATTTACGGACAATATCGTGGGATTTTTTTTCAAACGGAGGCAGATTCCTCGGCCCTGGAAGGTCGTAGCTGAACGTGCGACACCACGAACCGTTCGTAGTGAGCCAAGCTATAGAATGATTTGAAAAAAAGAAATCGCACTACCGTAGTATTTGCAACTAAATGGTCGCAAAAAGGAACATAACATTAAAATTTAATTTAATTTACGGACAATATCGTGGGATTTTTTTTCAAACGGAGGCAGATTCCTCGGCCCTGGAAGGTCGTAGCTGAACGTGCGACACCACAAACCGTTCGTAGTGAGCCAAGCTATAGAATGATTAAAAAAAGAAATCGCACTACCGTAGTATTTGCGACTAAGTTAGGTCTTGCGGTTTTTTTTTTTATTTTTTTTTTTTATGGCGCCTACCTCTCCGCGCTTTGGCGGAGTCTGCGAGCTAGGTTTTCCTCGGACATGATCCGAGCCTTTATTTGCGGTATTAGGTATTTACAGTGTATAATTGTTACATTTTTCCCTATATATAATTATTATCATAGTTCCCATGTCAATATCCAATATAATTAAAATACTTAAAACTAGTTAACAATAAATTCAGTTACAACATGACAATAATTACTTAGCAACAATATTAAAAACATCTTATTCAAGTGGCTTATATTTGACATTATCATCGTGATTTTAGCTACTGTCATAATATTCTTATAATATCAGTACTTAGCTTAATATCTATTTATTTCTGTTTATCACCCTTGTAGCTATCTTGACACTGTATTTCAAAAATTTATTCCTACTTAGTTTATCGTCAATGATCCCACTCAAATTCTCCAGGTCTTGCGGTTAGGTTAGGTTAGGTTAGGTTAGGTTAGGTTAGGTTAGGTTAGGTTAGGTTTTTTTTTTTTTTTTTTTTTTTTTTTATGGCGCCTACCTCTCCGCGCTATGGCGGAGCCTGCGAGCTAAGATTCTCCTCGGACATTATCCGAGACCATGTTGAGTTCTTTATTAATCTTAATACTAGGGTTTACATCAATTTCTTAATCTAATTTTATTATAACAAAACTCTGTTCTTTTTGTGTTACATTCTTCAGAAAATTTTATACAATATAACATGCTTATTTTTACAATCTCTCTTTCCTGTTACCATCTTAACTTGCTTCGATTTTCTCCCATCTCATTTGTCCTTGTACTTTATTATTATCATTTTTCTTATACCTAAGTTTACTTATGCTATGGTTATATATATATAATATACACTCTAGCATTTTTTTTTGTACACCTATTTATTTCTTTTTCCTGCCATTTTTCCTATTTGGACACAATATTTCAAAAAAATGCGTCTTCTTTCCTTAGCATAACATTAAAATTTAATTTAATTTACGGACAATATCGTGGGATTTTTTTTCAAACGGAGGCAGATTCCTCGGCCCTGGAAGGTCGTAGCTTAACGTGCGACACCACGAACCGTTCGTAGTGAGCCAAGCTATAGAATGATTCGAAAAAAAGAAATCGCACTACCGTAGTATTTGCGACTAAATGGTCGCAATAAGGAACATAACACTAAAATTTAATTTAATTTACGGACAATATCGTGGGATTTTTTTTCAAACGGAGGCAGATTCCTCGGCCCTGGAAGGTCGTAGCTGAACGTGCGACACCACGAACCGTTCGTAGTGAGCCAAGCTATAGAATGATTCGAAAAAAAGAAATCGCACTACCGTAGTATTTGCGACTAAATGGTCGCAAAAAGGAACATAACATTAAAATTTAATTTAATTTACGGACAATATCGTGGGATTTTTTTTCAAACGGAGGCAGATTCCTCGGCCCTGGAAGGTCGTAGCTGAACGTGCGACACCACGAACCGTTCGTAGTGAGCCAAGCTATAGAATGATTTGAAAAAAAGAAATCGCACTACCGTAGTATTTGCGACTAAATGGTCGCAAAAAGGAACATAACATTAAAATTTAATTTAATTTACGGACAATATCGTGGGATTTTTTTTCAAACGGAGGCAGATTCCTCGGCCCTGGAAGGTCGTAGCTGAACGTGCGACACCACAAACCGTTCGTAGTGAGCCAAGCTATAGAATGATTAAAAAAAGAAATCGCACTACCGTAGTATTTGCGACTAAGTTAGGTCTTGCGGTTAGGTTAGGTTAGGTTAGGTTAGGTTAGGTTAGGTTAGGTTAGGTTAGGTTAGGTTAGGTTAGGTTAGGTTAGGTTTTTTTTTTTTTTTTTTTTTATGGCGCCTACCTCTCCGCGCTATGGCGGAGCCTGCGAGCTAAGATTCTCCTCGGACATTATCCGAGACCATGTTGAGTTCTTTATTTATCTTAATACTAGGGTTTACATAACATACATACATACATCACGCCTGTATTTCCCCGAAGGGGTAGGCAGAGGTGTATAGTACACCCACATTTCGCCAGTTATGTTATAGTCCCATGTAATAGGGGGCGAGCCTATTGCCATTGACCGGGCACAAATCCAGACTCCGGGCTGCTACTGAGAATTTCCTAATGAAAAAACCCAATAACACTTTGTCCGACCCGGGAATCGAACCCAGGACCCCACGCTCAGCAGTCGCGCTTGCAACCACTAGACCAACGAGGCAGTTAGGGTTTACATCAATTTCTTAATCTAATTTTATTATAACAAAACTCTGTTCTTTTTGTGTTACATTCTTCAGAAAATTTTATACAATATAACATGCTTATTTTAACAATCTCTCTTTCCTGTTACCATCTTAACTTGCTTCGATTTTCTCCCATCTCATTTGTCCTTGTACTTTATTATTATCATTTTTCTTATACCTAAGTTTACTTATGCTATGGTTATATATATATAATATACACTCTAGCATTTTTTTTTGTACACCTATTTATTTCTTTTTCCTGCCATTTTTCCTATTTGGACACAATATTTCAAAAAAATGCGTCTTCTTTCCTTAGCATAACATTAAAATTTAATTTAATTTACGGACAATATCGTGGGTTTTTTTTTCAAACGGAGGCAGATTCCTCGGCCCTGGAAGGTCGTAGCTGAACGTGCGACACCACGAACCGTTCGTAGTGAGCCAAGCTATAGAATGATTCGAAAAAAAGAAATCGCACTACCGTAGTATTTGCGACTAAATGGTCGCAAAAAGGAACATAACATTAAAATTTAATTTAATTTACGGACAATATCGTGGGATTTTTTTTCAAACGGAGGCAGATTCCTCGGCCCTGGAAGGTCGTAGCTGAACGTGCGATACCACGAACCGTTCGTAGTGAGCCAAGCTATAGAATGATTCGAAAAAAAGAAATCGCACTACCGTAGTATTTGCGACTAAATGGTCGCAAAAAGGAACATAACATTAAAATTTAATTTAATTTACGGACAATATCGTGGGATTTTTTTTCAAACGGAGGCAGATTCCTCGGCCCTGGAAGGTCGTAGCTGAACGTGCGACACCACGAACCGTTCGTAGTGAGCCAAGCTATAGAATGATTCGAAAAAAAGAAATCGCACTACGGTAGTATTTGCGACTAAATGGTCGCAAAAAGGAACATAACATTAAAATTTAATTTAATTTACGGACAATATCGTGGGATTTTTTTTCAAACGGAGGCAGATTCCTCGGCCCTGGAAGGTCGTAGCTGAACGTGCGACACCACGAACCGTTCGTAGTGAGCCAAGCTATAGAATGATTAAAAAAAGAAATCGCACTACCGTTGTATTTGCGACTAAGTTAGGTCTTGCGGTTAGGTTAGGTTAGGTTAGGTTAGGTTAGGTTAGGTTAGGTTAGGTAAGGTTAGGTTTTTTTTTTTAAATTTTTTTTTTTTTTATGGCGCCTACCTCTCCGCGCTATGGCGGAGCCTGCGAGCTAAGATTCTCCTCGGACATTATCCGAGGCCATGTTGAGTTCTTTATTAATCTTAATACTAGGGTTTACATCATTTTCTTAATCTAATTTTATTATAACAAAACTCTGTTCTTTTTGTGTTACATTCTTCAGAAAATTTTATACAATATAACATGCTTATTTTTACAATCTCTCTTTCCTGTTACCATCTTAACTTGCTTCGATTTTCTCCCATCTCATTTGTCCTTGTACTTTATTATTATCATTTTTCTTATACCTAAGTTTACTTATGCTATGGTTATATTTATATAATATACACTCTAGCATTTTTTTTTGTACACCTATTTATTTCTTTTTCCTGCCATTTTTCCTATTTGGACACAATATTTCAAAAAAATGCGTCTTCTTTCCTTAGCATAACATTAAAATTTAATTTAATTTACGGACAATATCGTGGGATTTTTTTTCAAACGGAGGCAGATTCCTCGGCCCTGGAAGGTCGTAGCTGAACGTGCGACACCACGAACCGTTCGTAGTGAGCCAAGCTATAGAATGATTCGAAAAAAAGAAATCGCACTACCGTAGTATTTGCGACTAAATGGTCGCAAAAAGGAACATAACATTAAAATTTAATTTAATTTACGGACAATATCGTGGGATTTTTTTTCAAACGGAGGCAGATTCCTCGGCCCTGGAAGGTCGTAGCTGAACGTGCGACACCACGAACCGTTCGTAGTGAGCCAAGCTATAGAATGATTTGAAAAAAAGAAATCGCACTACCGTAGTATTTGCAACTAAATGGTCACAAAAAGGAACATAACATTAAAATTTAATTTAATTTACGGACAATATCGTGGGATTTTTTTTCAAACGGAGGCAGATTCCTCGGCCCTGGAAGGTCGTAGCTGAACGTGCGATACCACGAACCGTTCGTAGTGAGCCAAGCTATAGAATGATTTGAAAAAAAGAAATCGCACTACCGTAGTATTTGCAACTAAATGGTCGCAAAAAGGAACATAACATTAAAATTTAATTTAATTTACGGACAATATCGTGGGATTTTTTTTCAAACGGAGGCAGATTCCTCGGCCCTGGAAGGTCGTAGCTGAACGTGCGACACCACGAACCGTTTGTAGTGAGCCAAGCTATAGAATGATTCGAAAAAAAGAAATCGCACTACGGTAGTATTTGCGACTAAATGGTCGCAAAAAGGAACATAACATTAAAATTTAATTTAATTTACGGACAATATCGTGGGTTTTTTTTTCAAACGGAGGCAGATTCCTCGGCCCTGGAAGGTCGTAGCTGAACGTGCGACACCACAAACCGTTCGTAGTGAGCCAAGCTATAGAATGATTAAAAAAAGAAATCGCACTACCGTAGTATTTGCGACTAAGTTAGGTCTTGCGGTTTTTTTTTTAATTTTTTTTTTTTATGGCGCCTACCTCTCCGCGCTTTGGCGGAGTCTGCGAGCTAGGTTTTCCTCGGACATGATCCGAGCCTTTATTTGCGGTATTAGGTATTTACAGTGTATAATTGTTACATTTTTCCCTATATATAATTATTATCATAGTTCCCATGTCAATATCCAATATAATTAAAATACTTAAAACTAGTTAACAATAAATTCAGTTACAACATGACAATAATTACTTAGCAACAATATTAAAAACATCTTATTCTACTACAAGTGGCTTATATTTGACATTATCATCGTGATTTTAGCTACTGTCATAATATTCTTATAATATCAGTACTTAGCTTAATATCTATTTATTTCTGTTTATCACCCTTGTAGCTATCTTGACACTGTATTTCAAAAATTTATTCCTACTTAGTTTATCGTCAATGATCCCACTCAAATTCTCCAGGTCTTGCGGTTAGGTTAGGTTAGGTTAGGTTAGGTTAGGTTAGGTTAGGTTAGGTTAGGTTAGGTTAGGTTAGGTTTTTTTTTTTTTTTTTTTTTTTTTTTATGGCGCCTACCTCTCCGCGCTATGGCGGAGCCTGCGAGCTAAGATTCTCCTCGGACATTATCCGAGACCATGTTGAGTTCTTTATTAATCTTAATACTAGGGTTTACATCAATTTCTTAATCTAATTTTATTATAACAAAACTCTGTTCTTTTTGTGTTACATTCTTCAGAAAATTTTATACAATATAACATGCTTATTTTTACAATCTCTCTTTCCTGTTACCATCTTAACTTGCTTCGATTTTCTCCCATCTCATTTGTCCTTGTACTTTATTATTATCATTTTTCTTATACCTAAGTTTACTTATGCTATGGTTATATATATATAATATACACTCTAGCATTTTTTTTTGTACACCTATTTATTTCTTTTTCCTGCCATTTTTCCTATTTGGACACAATATTTCAAAAAAATGCGTCTTCTTTCCTTAGCATAACATTAAAATTTAATTTAATTTACGGACAATATCGTGGGATTTTTTTTCAAACGGAGGCAGATTCCTCGGCCCTGGAAGGTCGTAGCTTAACGTGCGACACCACGAACCGTTCGTAGTGAGCCAAGCTATAGAATTATTTGAAAAAAAGAAATCGCACTACCGTAGTATTTGCGACTAAATGGTCGCAATAAGGAACATAACACTAAAATTTAATTTAATTTACGGACAATATCGTGGGATTTTTTTTCAAACGGAGGCAGATTCCTCGGCCCTGGAAGGTCGTAGCTGAACGTGCGACACCACGAACCGTTCGTAGTGAGCCAAGCTATAGAATGATTCGAAAAAAAGAAATCGCACTACCGTAGTATTTGCGACTAAATGGTCGCAAAAAGGAACATAACATTAAAATTTAATTTAATTTACGGACAATATCGTGGGATTTTTTTTCAAACGGAGGCAGATTCCTCGGCCCTGGAAGGTCGTAGCTGAACGTGCGACACCACGAACCGTTCGTAGTGAGCCAAGCTATAGAATGATTTGAAAAAAAGAAATCGCACTACCGTAGTATTTGCGACTAAATGGTCGCAAAAAGGAACATAACATTAAAATTTAATTTAATTTACGGACAATATCGTGGGATTTTTTTTCAAACGGAGGCAGATTCCTCGGCCCTGGAAGGTCGTAGCTGAACGTGCGACACCACGAACCGTTCGTAGTGAGCCAAGCTATAGAATGATTCGAAAAAAAGAAATCGCACTAAGGTAGTATTTGCGACTAAATGGTCGCAAAAAGGAACATAACATTAAAATTTAATTTAATTTACGGACAATATCGTGGGATTTTTTTTCAAACGGAGGCAGATTCCTCGGCCCTGGAAGGTCGTAGCTGAACGTGCGACACCACGAACCGTTCGTAGTGAGCCAAGCTATAGAATGATTAAAAAAAGAAATCGCACTACCGTAGTATTTGCGACTAAGTTAGGTCTTGCGGTTAGGTTAGGTTAGGTTAGGTTAGGTTCAGATGGGATGAGTATGGCGAGCGTTGCGAGTGTAAGCTCTAGACGCTCGCGCACTGAAGGGGAGATGGGTGAGCGTTTTTGGAGAAAACGCTCACATAGCGATAAGGAGAGGCGCCAGAAGGAGTCAGGGCGCTCTTCTTCTAGCGAGGAGAATGCGCCTGTAGCGGCTAAAAAGCGCACGGGCAAGAAGGAGCAAGGTGGCGCGATGGCCCCTCCGACGACGACGCGCGACTCTCGAGGGCGCTTCCTGAAGCGCCCGGATACCCCAGCACCAAGCGGAGTGTCCGGTGACTCGGGAGGCAGCCAGGTAGAGGACGCTCCAGCCGAGCCCAGGCGGGAGGAGATCGGCCTGGGCTTAGGCTCCAACAAGGCGGAAGCGAACGCTGCCAAAAGGGCGCAGCGGAAGGCTGCCGCAGCCGACGCGGTGGCTGTAATGGCCAGTAGGAACAGGGAGCGTCGCGCTGCCCGGATGGCAGCCGTGGGGAGCGTTACCGGGGTGGCGCTCAGTAGTCAGGTGCTGGAAGGCGTGGATGTCGTCATGACGGTTGCCACCAAATCGGGCAACCTGAAGGGGACATACACGCGTGCCCTAAAGGAGGCGGTGGACGGTATCAAGGAGGCGGTGGAGGTCCTCGTTAGTCGCACGAGCTCGGAGGAGACGGCTAAGATACGGGAGGAGAACGGCCGGCTCCGATCCGAGCTAGAGGACCTCAAGCGGGAGGTTGCCGCTATGAGGATTGCCAGCCAGCGGCAGACAGCTCCCGCGGCCACCAGCCTGCCACCTGCTGCGCCGTCGTCGACCCCGACGCCCGCACCCCCACCTGCATCTGCACCTGCCCTGTCGGATTACGACTTGGAGCGTGTGGCAAGAGTGTGCATGATGCAGTGTGGGGGCATGGTGAGTGCCCGACTCGAGGAGATAGAGTCGCGCCTCCCCCCAGCGGAAAGGCTCCGACCCCCACTTGCAGCGGACAAGAGGAGGGCGGAGGAGTCCGCCAGGACGAAGCCCGCGCAGAAACCAGCAGAGGGGGCCAAAAAGCCAGCGCAGGGGCCCAAAAAGCCCACGCAGGGGCCCAGAAAGCCTGCGGGGGCTTCCGCGCCTCTGGCGACCGCGCCCCTGGCGACCGCACCTACGACGGCAACCGCGACTCCGGTGACTGCGCCACCGGCGACCGCACCACCTTCTTCCTCACCTCCCACCCAGGATACCGACGGGTGGACGACGGTGGGGAAGAAGAAAAAGAAGAAGAAGAGCGGGAAGAAGGCCAATGGAGCACCGGCCGAGACACCCAAGAAGGCGAGAAGACCGCGTAGAGTCAGGGCCCCGCGCTCCGCGGCTGTAGTTATCACGCTGCAGCCCGGAGCTGCAGAAAGGGGCGTCACCTACGCGGCGGTCCTCACAGAGGCCAAAAGCAAGGTCGCGTTCCCCGACCTCGGCACACCGTCCGGCTTCAGATTGAAGCCGGCGATTACGGGGGCGCGGTTGCTTGAGGTGTCGGGTGCCTCCAGTGGCGAAAGGGCGGACACGTTGGCCGCCAAGCTGCGAGAGGTCCTCAACCCGGAGGACGTCAAGATATCCAGGCCGATGAAGACCGCTGAGCTGCGCGTCAGCGGCCTGGATGACTCGACGAACCCGGCTGAGGTCGCGGTGGCCATCGCCCGTGCCGGTGGGTGCCAGCCCGATGACGTGCGGACGGGCGAGATCCGTGCCGACGCCGGTGGGCTCGGCACGATCTGGGTGCGGTGCCCGGTGGCGGCGGCCAATAAGGTCGCTGACGCAGGGCGTTTGTTGGTGGGGTGGGTTGCGGCAAGGGTTAGACTGCTGCAGCCTAGGGCCATGCGGTGCTACCGGTGCCTGGACGTTGGTCACGTCAGGTGCCGGAGCACCGCCGAAACGGACCGCAGCGATCTGTGCTATCGCTGCGGCCAGCCCGGCCACAAGGCGGCCCAGTGCTCTGCGGCGCCAAACTGCAGCCTCTGTACAGCTGCAGGGAGGCCCGCCGGGCACAGAGTGGGTGCCAAATCATGTGGCGCGCCCACCAACAAAAAGAACGGAAGGGGTGCCAAAGCTGTCGGGGGCTCTTTACCCCCCCCTCAGCCTGGCTGCCCTTCGGCCGACTCCCGGCCTGGGAATGGGGCGGTGGAGGGAATGGATTGCGCATAATGGCACAATACCATTTCCTCCAGGGCAACATCAACCACTGTGCCAGAGCTCAGGATCTCTTGCTCCAGAGCATGGCAGAGTGGTCGATTCACGTGGCCGTGGTCGCCGAGCCGTACTGGGTCCCGCCCAGGGATAACTGGGTGGGAGACCTTGACGGTTTGGTGGCCATCATCGGCGGGGCTCTCGTCAGCCCGTCTCGAGGGCACGGCTGGGTAGCCGCCCTCGCAGATGGCGTTGGCGTCGTTGGGGCGTATTTTTCGCCCAACAAGAGTCTCGCCGACTTCGAGAGGTTTCTTGTCGAGTTGGGTGCCGTCGTGGGCCGACTCCATCCTCGCCCGGTGCTGTTGCTCGGCGATCTCAACGCCAAATCTGCGGCGTGGGGATCCCCGGTGACCGATGCTAAGGGCGAGGCATTGGAAGAGTGGGCGGTCACGACTGGCCTGGTCGTCCTGAACCGGGGCTCGGTCCACACGTGCGTGCGGCAGCGGGGCGGATCGATAGTAGACGTGTCGTTCGCTAGCCCTGCTGTCGCGAGCCGTGTTCGCGACTGGCGTGTCGCCGTGGAGGTGGAGACGTTGTCGGATCACCGTTACATCCGTTTCGACGTCTCCGCCCAGACCGCTGGCGACCGCAGAACCGCACGATCAGTCCCGCGTCGGGACGGCCCGCGCTGGGCGCGTAGGCACATCGACAGGGAATTTCTCGAGGAGGCTGCTATTGTCCAGGCCTGGAGCCGGGAGTCGGCAACGAACGGACCCGATGACGTCGAACGGGAGGCGCTGTGGTTCCGCGGGGCGATGACGCAAATTTGCGATGCGTCCATGCCCCGGGTCCACGCACAATGTGCAAGGCGCCAGGTGTACTGGTGGACCGCCGAAATCGCGCAGCTACGCATCGCGTGCGTGGCGGCTAGGCGCCAGTACACCCACTACCGGAGGACACGTCGTCGGGTACCCGACGAAGAAGCCGCGCGGTATGAGGTGTACCGCGCGGCAAAGCAGGCTCTGTGGCTGGCCATCGGCGAGTCGAGGACGCGATCCAGGGAGAGGATGTTGGAGACTCTGGACGGGGATCCGTGGGGGCGCCCGTATAAAGCGGTTCGAGGGCAACTTCGAGCCGCGGCGCCCCCACTTACGGAGAGTCTCCAACCCGAGCTGCTGGAGGAGGTAGTTGCGGCCCTCTTCCCGGCTAGAGCGGAACACACTCCGCCGCCGATGGCTTTGCCCACGGCCGCAGAGCTTGCAGAGGAGGAGGACGCCATCAGCGTCCCAGAGGTGACACAGGAGGAGATGAGGGCGGCCGTGAGGCGGCTCCGGGCCAAGAAAGTGGCTCCGGGGCCCGACGGTATTCACGGCCTAGCTTTGGCCCTCGCCCTCAAGGAGCTAGAGCCCCAGCTGAGAGGACTCTACACAGCGTGCCTCGAGCAGGGTCAGTTTCCCACATTGTGGAAGACCGGTCGTCTGGTCCTGCTCAGGAAGGCGGGGCGCCCGGCGGACTCGCCGTCCGCGTACCGGCCCATAGTGTTGCTCGACGAGGTGGGCAAGCTGTTCGAGCGTATACTCGCAGCCCGCCTCGTCCGCCACTTGTGCGGAGAGGGGCCGGACCTGGCCGAGAGCCAGTACGGCTTTCGGCATGGGCGCTCTACCATCCACGCTGTGTCGAGGGTGAGAGTCCTGGCGGAGGAAACCGTGTCCCGGGGCGGGGTGGTGGTGGCGGTGTCTTTAGACATCTCCAACGCTTTCAACACCCTGCCCTGGAGCTGTATTAGAGAGGCACTGCGGTATCATCGCGTGCCTCTCTACCTCCGCCGCATCGTTGGGGCTTACTTAGCCGGGAGGTGTGTCACCTACGTGGGACGCGATGGCGGAAACCAGCGCCAGGTGTCGTGCGGTGTTCCACAGGGTTCGGTCGTGGGTCCGCTCCTGTGGAACATCGGGTACGACTGGGTGCTAAGGGGCGAACTCCCGCCGGGCGCGGACCTGACGTGTTACGCGGACGACACGCTGGTCACGGCCCGGGGGAGTTCGCACAGGGAGGCAGCGTTGCTCGCGACGGCGGCGGTCTCACTGACGGTGAGCCGCATACGGCGCCTCGGCCTGGAGGTGGCCCTCAACAAGTCGGAGGCCATGGTGTTTCATGGTCCCCGACGGGCGCCGCCGGCCGGATCACACATCGTGGTCGGGGGGGTCCGGATCGCTGTCGAGCCCACCATGAAATATCTGGGATTGGTGCTCGACAGCCGTTGGGACTTCGGACCCCACTTCCGGCGGCTGGCGCCCAAGTTGTTGGGCGCGGCCGGGGCGCTGGCAACGCTGCTTCCCAATCTGGGGGGCCCGAGCGCCGCCTGTAGGCGGCTCTACATGGGGATCGTGCGATCCATGGCGCTCTACGGAGCGCCGATCTGGGCGTCTGACCTGACGGCCGGTAGCATAGCTGTTCTGCGGAAGCCGCAGCGGGCTATGGCCGTCAGAGTCATTCGGGGGTATCGCACGATCTCCTACGAGGCGGGTTGTGCACTGGCCGGGTCCCCGCCCTGGGACCTGGAGGCGAAGGTGCTCGCGTCACTCTATCGGTGGCGTGAGGACGCGAGGTCGCGGGGCGAGCGACCGATGCAGCGAGAGATCGAGCTGCGTCGGTCGCAGCTCCGCGAGGTCCTGGTGGCTGAGTGGCGGGACAGGCTTTTGCGCCCTTCCGCCGGTCTCGCTACCGTCGGGGCGATCCGACCAGTGCTCGACGAATGGTTCGGGAGGAGGCACGGCTCCCTGACGTTTCGGGCGACGCAGGTGCTTTCGGGGCATGGTTGCTTCGGGAAGTACCTGTGTCGCATAAACAGGGAGCCAGACGCACGGTGTCACCACTGCGTCGACTGCCGGGAGGACACGGCGTGGCATACGCTGGCAGAGTGTGCTGCTTGGGAGGAGCCACGTCGTGCCCTCATCTCAGAAGTAGGCAGTGACCTGTCGCTGCCGGCCGTAGTTAATTCGATGGTCGGCAGCGTTGAGTCCTGGGACGCGGTGGTTTCCTTCTGCGAGACAGTCGTCTCCCAGAAGGAGGCTGCGGAAAGGTTGAGGGAGGTGGAGACCGTCCTCCCGATCCGCAGCAGACGCACCGGGCGTCGGCGGAGGGCGGACAACGCCCTCTTCCAGCCCCCCTAAATGGGTCCAGGGGCGACGGAATCGGGGACGTCCGCCGCCCCCCATACATCAGGACCCGAGGTGGCGGCGCGTAGTGTTCCACGCGCGCCCCTCTTAGCCGTTGCGGGGGGAGTCAAACACCTCACTCCCCCCGCTCGAGACGGGGCCCGCGCTAGCGGGCCAGCACCAGCCGGGGTTGCGGAAGAATAGCGCGTTCCCGCGACCCCGGCGCAGGTGAGTGATGGAACACCGGGGTGGTTTTTAGTCGGTAAGAGTCCGACAGACCCCCCCGCCCTCCCCGGGGCGGGGGACATCCATGAGGATTTTCCACCCCGAGATCAAAAAAAAAAAAAAAAAAAAAAGGTTAGGTTAGGTTAGGTTAGGTTAGGTTAGGTAATTTTTTTTTTTTTTTTTATGGCGCCTACCTCTCCGCGCTATGGCGGAGCCTGCGAGCTAAGATTCTCCTCGGACATTATCCGAGACCATGTTGAGTTCTTTATTAATCTTAATACTAGGGTTTACATCAATTTCTTAATCTAATTTTATTATAACAAAACTCTGTTCTTTTTGTGTTACATTCTTCAGAAAATTTTATACAATATAACATGCTTATTTTTACAATCTCTCTTTCCTGTTACCATCTTAACTTGCTTCGATTTTCTCCCATCTCATTTGTCCTTGTACTTTATTATTATCATTTTTCTTATACCTAAGTTTACTTATGCTATGGTTATATATATATAATATACACTCTAGCATTTTTTTTTGTACACCTATTTATTTCTTTTTCCTGCCATTTTTCCTATTTGGACACAATATTTCAAAAAAATGCGTCTTCTTTCCTTAGCATAACATTAAAATTTAATTTAATTTACGGACAATATCGTGGGTTTTTTTTTCAAACGGAGGCAGATTCCTCGGCCCTGGAAGGTCGTAGCTGAACGTGCGACACCACGAACCGTTCGTAGTGAGCCAAGCTATAGAATGATTCGAAAAAAAGAAATCGCACTACCGTAGTATTTGCGACTAAATGGTCGCAAAAAGGAACATAACATTAAAATTTAATTTAATTTACGGACAATATCGTGGGATTTTTTTTCAAACGGAGGCAGATTCCTCGGCCCTGGAAGGTCGTAGCTGAACGTGCGACACCACGAACCGTTCGTAGTGAGCCAAGCTATAGAATGATTAAAAAAAGAAATCGCACTACCGTAGTATTTGCGACTAAATGGTCACAAAAAGGAACATAACATTAAAATTTAATTTAATTTACGGACAATATCGTGGGATTTTTTTTCAAACGGAGGCAGATTCCTCGGCCCTGGAAGGTCGTAGCTGAACGTGCGACACCACGAACCGTTCGTAGTGAGCCAAGCTATAGAATGATTTGAAAAAAAGAAATCGCACTACGGTAGTATTTGCGACTAAATGGTCGCAAAAAGGAACATAACATTAAAATTTAATTTAATTTACGGACAATATCGTGGGATTTTTTTTCAAACGGAGGCAGATTCCTCGGCCCTGGAAGGTCGTAGCTGAACGTGCGACACCACGAACCGTTCGTAGTGAGCCAAGCTATAGAATGATTCGAAAAAAAGAAATCGCACTACGGTAGTATTTGCGACTAAATGGTCGCAAAAAGGAACATAACATTAAAATTTAATTTAATTTACGGACAATATCGTGGGATTTTTTTTCAAACGGAGGCAGATTCCTCGGCCCTGGAAGGTCGTAGCTGAACGTGCGACACCACGAACCGATCGTAGTGAGCCAATATCGTGGGATTTTTTTTCAAACGGAGGCAGATTCCTCGGCCCTGGAAGGTCGTAGCGGAACGTGCGACACCACGAACCGTTCGTAGTGAGCCAAGCTATAGAATGATTAAAAAAAGAAATCGCACTACCGTAGTATTTGCGACTAAATGGTCGCAAAAAGGAACATAACATTAAAATTTAATTTAATTTACGGACAATATCGTGGGATTTTTTTTCAAACGGAGGCAGATTCCTCGGCCCTGGAAGGTCGTAGCTGAACGTGCGACACCACGAACCGTTCGTAGTGAGCCAAGCTATAGAATGATTTGAAAAAAAGAAATCGCACTACCGTAGTATTTGCGACTAAATGGTCGCAAAAAGGAACATAACATTAAAATTTAATTTAATTTACGGACAATATCGTGGGATTTTTTTTCAATCGGAGGCAGATTCCTCGGCCCTGGAAGGTCGTAGCTGAACGTGCGACACCACCAACCGTTCGTAGTGAGCCAAGCTATAGAATGATTCGAAAAAAAGAAATCGCACTACGGTAGTATTTGCGACTAAATGGTCGCAAAAAGGAACATAACATTAAAATTTAATTTAATTTACGGACAATATCGTGGGATTTTTTTTCAAACGGAGGCAGATTCCTCGGCCCTGGAAGGTCGTAGCTGAACGTGCGACACCACGAACCGTTCGTAGTGAGCCAAGCTATAGAATGATTCGAAAAAAAGAAATCGCACTACGGTAGTATTTGCGACTAAATGGTCGCAAAAAGGAACATAACATTAAAATTTAATTTAATTTACGGACAATATCGTGGGATTTTTTTTCAAACGGAGGCAGATTCCTCGGCCCTGGAAGGTCGTAGCTGAACGTGCGACACCACGAACCGATCGTAGTGAGCCAAGCTATAGAATGATTCGAAAAAAAGAAATCGCACTACCGTAGTATTTGCGACTAACTGGTCGCAAAAAGGAACATAACATTAAAATTTAATTTAATTTACGGACAATATCGTGGGATTTTTTTTCAAACGGAGGCAGATTCCTCGGCCCTGGAATGTCGTAGCCGAACGTGCGACACCACGAACCGTTCGTAGTGAGCCAAGCTATAGAATGATTAAAAAAAGAAATCGCACTACCGTAGTATTTGCGACTAAGTTAGGTCTTGCGGTTAGGTTAGGTTAGGTTAGGTTAGGTTAGGTTAGGTTAGGTTAGGTTAGGTTAGGTTTTTTTTTTTATATTTTTTTTTTTCTTAATCTAATTTTATTATAACAAAACTCTGTTCTTTTTGTGTTACATTCTTCAGAAAATTTTATACAATATAACATGCTTATTTTTACAATCTCTCTTTCCTGTTACCATCTTAACTTGCTTCGATTTTCTCCCATCTCATTTGTCCTTGTACTTTATTATTATCATTTTTCTTATACCTAAGTTTACTTATGCTATGGTTATATATATATAATATACACTCTAGCATTTTTTTTTGTACACCTATTTATTTCTTTTTCCTGCCATTTTTCCTATTTGGACACAATATTTCAAAAAAATGCGTCTTCTTTCCTTAGCATAACATTAAAATTTAATTTAATTTACGGACAATATCGTGGGTTTTTTTTTCAAACGGAGGCAGATTCCTCGGCCCTGGAAGGTCGTAGCTGAACGTGCGACACCACGAACCGTTCGTAGTGAGCCAAGCTATAGAATGATTCGAAAAAAAGAAATCGCACTACCGTAGTATTTGCGACTAAATGGTCGCAAAAAGGAACATAACATTAAAATTTAATTTAATTTACGGACAATATCGTGGGATTTTTTTTCAAACGGAGGCAGATTCCTCGGCCCTGGAAGGTCGTAGCTGAACGTGCGACACCACGAACCGTTCGTAGTGAGCCAAGCTATAGAATGATTAAAAAAAGAAATCGCACTACCGTAGTATTTGCGACTAAATGGTCACAAAAAGGAACATAACATTAAAATTTAATTTAATTTACGGACAATATCGTGGGATTTTTTTTCAAACGGAGGCAGATTCCTCGGCCCTGGAAGGTCGTAGCTGAACGTGCGACACCACGAACCGTTCGTAGTGAGCCAAGCTATAGAATGATTTGAAAAAAAGAAATCGCACTACGGTAGTATTTGCGACTAAATGGTCGCAAAAAGGAACATAACATTAAAATTTAATTTAATTTACGGACAATATCGTGGGATTTTTTTTCAAACGGAGGCAGATTCCTCGGCCCTGGAAGGTCGTAGCTGAACGTGCGACACCACGAACCGTTCGTAGTGAGCCAAGCTATAGAATGATTCGAAAAAAAGAAATCGCACTACGGTAGTATTTGCGACTAAATGGTCGCAAAAAGGAACATAACATTAAAATTTAATTTAATTTACGGACAATATCGTGGGATTTTTTTTCAAACGGAGGCAGATTCCTCGGCCCTGGAAGGTCGTAGCTGAACGTGCGACACCACGAACCGATCGTAGTGAGCCAATATCGTGGGATTTTTTTTCAAACGGAGGCAGATTCCTCGGCCCTGGAAGGTCGTAGCGGAACGTGCGACACCACGAACCGTTCGTAGTGAGCCAAGCTATAGAATGATTAAAAAAAGAAATCGCACTACCGTAGTATTTGCGACTAAATGGTCGCAAAAAGGAACATAACATTAAAATTTAATTTAATTTACGGACAATATCGTGGGATTTTTTTTCAAACGGAGGCAGATTCCTCGGCCCTGGAAGGTCGTAGCTGAACGTGCGACACCACGAACCGTTCGTAGTGAGCCAAGCTATAGAATGATTTGAAAAAAAGAAATCGCACTACCGTAGTATTTGCGACTAAATGGTCGCAAAAAGGAACATAACATTAAAATTTAATTTAATTTACGGACAATATCGTGGGATTTTTTTTCAATCGGAGGCAGATTCCTCGGCCCTGGAAGGTCGTAGCTGAACGTGCGACACCACCAACCGTTCGTAGTGAGCCAAGCTATAGAATGATTCGAAAAAAAGAAATCGCACTACCGTAGTATTTGCGACTAAATGGTCGCAAAAAGGAACATAACATTAAAATTTAATTTAATTTACGGACAATATCGTGGGATTTTTTTTCAAACGGAGGCAGATTCCTCGGCCCTGGAAGGTCGTAGCTGAACGTGCGACACCACGAACCGTTCGTAGTGAGCCAAGCTATAGAATGATTCGAAAAAAAGAAATCGCACTACGGTAGTATTTGCGACTAAATGGTCGCAAAAAGGAACATAACATTAAAATTTAATTTAATTTACGGACAATATCGTGGGATTTTTTTTCAAACGGAGGCAGATTCCTCGGCCCTGGAAGGTCGTAGCTGAACGTGCGACACCACGAACCGATCGTAGTGAGCCAAGCTATAGAATGATTCGAAAAAAAGAAATCGCACTACCGTAGTATTTGCGACTAACTGGTCGCAAAAAGGAACATAACATTAAAATTTAATTTAATTTACGGACAATATCGTGGGATTTTTTTTCAAACGGAGGCAGATTCCTCGGCCCTGGAATGTCGTAGCCGAACGTGCGACACCACGAACCGTTCGTAGTGAGCCAAGCTATAGAATGATTAAAAAAAGAAATCGCACTACCGTAGTATTTGCGACTAAGTTAGGTCTTGCGGTTAGGTTAGGTTAGGTTAGGTTAGGTTAGGTTAGGTTAGGTTAGGTTAGGTTAGGTTTTTTTTTTTATATTTTTTTTTTTCTTAATCTAATTTTATTATAACAAAACTCTGTTCTTTTTGTGTTACATTCTTCAGAAAATTTTATACAATATAACATGCTTATTTTTACAATCTCTCTTTCCTGTTACCATCTTAACTTGCTTCGATTTTCTCCCATCTCATTTGTCCTTGTACTTTATTATTATCATTTTTCTTATACCTAAGTTTACTTATGCTATGGTTATATATATATAATATACACTCTAGCATTTTTTTTTGTACACCTATTTATTTCTTTTTCCTGCCATTTTTCCTATTTGGACACAATATTTCAAAAAAATGCGTCTTCTTTCCTTAGCATAACATTAAAATTTAATTTAATTTACGGACAATATCGTGGGATTTTTTTTCAAACGGAGGCAGATTCCTCGGCCCTGGAAGGTCGTAGCTGAACGTGCGACACCACGAAACGTTCGTAGTGAGCCAAGCTATAGAATGATTAAAAAAAGAAATCGCACTACCGTAGTATTTGCGACTAAGTTAGGTCTTGCGGTTAGGTTAGGTTAGGTTAGGTTAGGTTTCCTGGTGGCTGAGTGGCGGGACAGGCTTTTGCGCCCTTCCGCCGGTCTCGCTACCGTCGGGGCGATCCGACCAGTGCTCGACGAATGGTTCGGGAGGAGGCACGGCTCCCTGACGTTTCGGGCGACGCAGGTGCTTTCGGGGCATGGTTGCTTCGGGAAGTACCTGTGTCGCATAAACAGGGAGCCAGACGCACGGTGTCACCACTGCGTCGACTGCCGGGAGGACACGGCGTGGCATACGCTGGCAGAGTGTGCTGCTTGGGAGGAGCCACGTCGTGCCCTCATCTCAGAAGTAGGCAGTGACCTGTCGCTGCCGGCCGTAGTTAATTCGATGGTCGGCAGCGTTGAGTCCTGGGACGCGGTGGTTTCCTTCTGCGAGACAGTCGTCTCCCAGAAGGAGGCTACGGAAAGGTTGAGGGAGGTGGAGACCGTCCTCCCGATCCGCAGCAGGCGCACCGGGCGTCGGCGGAGGGCGGACAACGCCCTCTTCCAGCCCCCCTAAATGGGTCCAGGGGCGACGGAATCGGGGACGTCCGCCGCCCCCCATACATCAGGACCCGAGGTGGCGGCGCGTAGTGTTCCACGCGCGCCCCTCTTAGCCGTTGCGGGGGGAGTCAAACACCTCACTCCCCCCGCTCGAGACGGGGCCCGCGCCAGCGGGCCAGCACCAGCCGGGGTTGCGGAAGAATAGCGCGTTCCCGCGACCCCGGCGCAGGTGAGTGATGGAACACCGGGGTGGTTTTTAGTCGGTAAGAGTCCGACAGACCCCCCCGCCCTCCCCGGGGCGGGGGACATCCATGAGGATTTTCCACCCCGAGATCAAAAAAAAAAAAAAAAAAAGGTTAGGTTAGGTTAGGTTAGGTTAGGTTAGGTTAGGTTAGGTTAGGTTAGGTTAGGTTAGGTTAGGTTAGGTTAGGTTAGGTTAGGTTAGGTTAGGTTAGGTTAGGTTAGGTTAGGTTAGGTTAGGTTAGGTTAGGTTAGGTTAGGTTAGGTTAGGTTAGGTTAGGTTAGGTTAGGTTAGGTTAGGTTAGGTTAGGTTAGGTTAGGTTAGGTTAGGTTAGGTTAGGTTAGGTTAGGTTAGGTTAGGTTAGGTTAGGTTAGGTTAGGTTAGGTTAGGTTAGGTTAGGTTAGGTTAGGTTAGGTTAGGTTAGGTTAGGTTAGGTTAGGTTAGGTTAGGTTAGGTTAGGTTAGGTTAGGTTAGGTTAGGTTAGGTTAGGTTAGGTTAGGTTAGGTTAGGTTAGGTTAGGTTAGGTTAGGTTAGGTTAGGTTAGGTTAGGTTAGGTTAGGTTAGGTTAGGTTAGGTTAGGTTAGGTTAGGTTAGGTTAGGTTAGGTTAGGTTAGGTTAGGTTAGGTTAGGTTAGGTTAGGTTAGGTTAGG
>CATIWT010000008.1:15000-27500 GCA_949699075.1 Asteroscopus sphinx | reverse complement strand
ACATACTTATTTGCATTAGTCTCACACATACTATATGCAATTCAATTAGCAAATTAATAAAAGTCAGTTTATAGATATAGTCTAAGGATGGATCACTATTTAGGTTAAATTTAGAATAATGCATGTGAATTTCTAGCAGTAAGGGCATCCTTACCCAGGCTTTTTTGAGGTTGTAATATTTTATGCCGGAACTTTGCTCATTTTCAATAACTAGTGGGTCATGATTATCATGACCCATCTTATTTACGACTTCAGCTATGTTTAGGCAATTTTGTTCCTCTTTAGATTTAATTTTACCTGTCGGTTTGGATGTCCCCCCCGGTGGCCTGATATGTTCCTGATAGTTGGATTTTAGAACACCAGTCATTCTTCTTCCCTCAGGTTCATTTCTAATACCCCACCAGGAGTATACCGTGGTTACAATACTGGCCAAGGTGGCCCCTTGACCGAAATTCCGCTCCAATTTTCTCATTTTTGCCACAAGTTTTGATTTTTTAATTGCCGGTACCTTTCTTTGCAATTTAACTTGGGCATCAAGAGGTGGTTGAGCAGTATGGTCAAATGTTCCGGCAGTGACCACCTTAGCAGTATGCAACGGTCGACCTAGCCATTGCCTCCCACTTCCTCCTGATGGGGCACTCCTCACTTCCTCCTGATGGGGCACTCCTCACTAAAAGCGTTGTGTTCTGTCCCGTCGAGTTTTGCGTGCGTGCAATTACAACAGGACGGTGCTTTCCCCCCAAGCCAAATCGGGCAGTCTGCTCGAATGTGAGCCCCCCCGCAGTGACAGCACTTTGCCTGGGCTTCTGTGCAGAAGCGTCTGCCATGCCCATAGCCCAGACAGAGCGAACACTGGAGCAACGGAGACTGGTCGGCCACCCGAATCCTCTGGAGGTCGATGTAGACCGACTCAGCCGCCGTCACTCTCTGCCACACTTTCGGGGAAACTCTCATTATGATGTGGCTTGTGTGGGGGTTCCTAGTGCGCCTTTTGTATGCTATCTCTAACTTCTGGTCTTGTTCAGCTAGGTTGTCAAATAAATGCTTGTTTTGATTTTTCAGCGCACGGTTAGGTTAGGTTAGGTTAGGTTAGGTTAGGTTAGGTTAGGTTAGGTTAGGTTAGGTTAGGTTAGGTTAGGTTAGGTTAGGTTAGGTTAGGTTAGGTTAGGTTAGGTTAGGTTAGGTTAGGTTAGGTTAGGTTAGGTTAGGTTAGGTTAGGTTAGGTTAGGTTAGGTTAGGTTAGGTTAGGTTAGGTTAGGTTAGGTTAGGTTAGGTTAGGTTAGGTTAGGTTAGGTTAGGTTAGGTTAGGTTAGGTTAGGTTAGGTTAGGTTAGGTTAGGTTAGGTTAGGTTAGGTTAGGTTAGGTTAGGTTAGGTTAGGTTAGGTTAGGTTAGGTTAGGTTAGGTTAGGTTAGGTTAGGTTAGGTTAGGTTAGGTTAGGTTAGGTTAGGTTAGGTTAGGTTAGGTTAGGTTAGGTTAGGTTAGGTTAGGTTAGGTTAGGTTAGGTTAGGTTAGGTTAGGTTAGGTTAGGTTAGGTTAGGTTAGGTTAGGTTAGGTTAGGTTAGGTTAGGTTAGGTTAGGTTAGGTTAGGTTAGGTTAGGTTAGGTTAGGTTAGGTTAGGTTAGGTTAGGTTAGGTTAGGTTAGGTTAGGTTAGGTTAGGTTAGGTTAGGTTAGGTTAGGTTAGGTTAGGTTAGGTTAGGTTAGGTTAGGTTAGGTTAGGTTAGGTTAGGTTAGGTTAGGTTAGGTTAGGTTAGGTTAGGTTAGGTTAGGTTAGGTTAGGTTAGGTTAGGTTAGGTTAGGTTAGGTTAGGTTAGGTTAGGTTAGGTTAGGTTAGGTTAGGTTAGGTTAGGTTAGGTTAGGTTAGGTTAGGTTAGGTTAGGTTAGGTTAGGTTAGGTTAGGTTAGGTTAGGTTAGGTTAGGTTAGGTTAGGTTAGGTTAGGTTAGGTTAGGTTAGGTTAGGTTAGGTTAGGTTAGGTTAGGTTAGGTTAGGTTAGGTTAGGTTAGGTTAGGTTAGGTTAGGTTAGGTTAGGTTAGGTTAGGTTAGGTTAGGTTAGGTTAGGTTAGGTTAGGTTAGGTTAGGTTAGGTTAGGTTAGGTTAGGTTAGGTTAGGTTAGGTTAGGTTAGGTTAGGTTAGGTTAGGTTAGGTTAGGTTAGGTTAGGTTAGGTTAGGTTAGGTTAGGTTAGGTTAGGTTAGGTTAGGTTAGGTTAGGTTAGGTTAGGTTAGGTTAGGTTAGGTTAGGTTAGGTTAGGTTAGGTTAGGTTAGGTTAGGTTAGGTTAGGTTAGGTTAGGTTAGGTTAGGTTAGGTTAGGTTAGGTTAGGTTAGGTTAGGTTAGGTTAGGTTAGGTTAGGTTAGGTTAGGTTAGGTTAGGTTAGGTTAGGTTAGGTTAGGTTAGGTTAGGTTAGGTTAGGTTAGGTTAGGTTAGGTTAGGTTAGGTTAGGTTAGGTTAGGTTAGGTTAGGTTAGGTTAGGTTAGGTTAGGTTAGGTTAGGTTAGGTTAGGTTAGGTTAGGTTAGGTTAGGTTAGGTTAGGTTAGGTTAGGTTAGGTTAGGTTAGGTTAGGTTAGGTTAGGTTAGGTTAGGTTAGGTTAGGTTAGGTTAGGTTAGGTTAGGTTAGGTTAGGTTAGGTTAGGTTAGGTTAGGTTAGGTTAGGTTAGGTTAGGTTAGGTTAGGTTAGGTTAGGTTTTTTTTTTTTTTTTTTTTTAAATGATACAATTTCTCCTACAGACCTTTCGTCCGTACTCTTTTTTGCTTTTTTTTATTAATATAATTGACTGCTTACACGTTTATTACAGTTACTGTCCTCCGCGGACGACTAACACTAATACACAATCATTAAAAACTAAGAGTGAGTCCATCACACACTTACTATCTAAATTTTTTTTTTTTTTTTTTTTTTTTTTTTTTTTTTTTTTTTTTTTTTTTTTTTTTTTTTTTTTTTTTTTTGACATCTTAATGTTATTCTTTGTTGTTTATGCTGTCAGTGGCCTCCGATAGCCTGTGAAGGCTTATTGCCGTAGAGGCCACCGCTTTATTTTGCTTTTGTAGTTTCTCTCTTGTTTTTTTTTTTTTTTTTTTTTGTTTTTTTTTTTTTTTTTTTTTTTGTTTTGTTTTCTTAGTAGCCTTTTGCCTTAAGTGCTATTTGTCTGTCACGGACTTTGCGAGCTTTGCCAGGGCTTCCACGATTGCTGCGTCTCGGTGTTTCATGGCCATCTTTAGATTGTAGTCGACGACCGTTTTTGTTGACGCACCAATTGCCCCCTTCGCGATCCGGCCTATTGCGTCATCTGCGTCATCGGTGTAGTAGACGCAGCTGACCGTGTGCCTCGAGACCGCCACTACCGCGTGGGGGACGCTGTCGTGGATCTTCAAGCTCCTAGCCTTGGTGTTGATTATGACGACGTTGTCACATGTCAACCCCTGAGACTCGTGAATCGTCAGGATCCGCGAACCTCCGCCAGACCCGTATTCTTGACCGATAAGCATGGATCTTGACCGATAAGCATGGATTTCTCCTCTTGCGTATGTGTCAAGAACAGAGTGTTTTCGGCGGTATTCGGTATTTGCGAATCTCTGAAATTCTCAAGCCTCAAGGAGTGGACCTGCGACTTTGACGAGTAGATGCCAGCGTATATCTCGCGCAAGGCAAACGCTACATCCAAAGGGTTCCGATGCGTGCAGAACAACTCCAGACTGATGTTTGTTATCTGGCTTGGACGGGTGTACCTTAGTTGGAATAGGTTCTCTCTGTCCAAGTAGGATAGCTGGTTTACATCTCCGATGAGGACAACTTCGCTTGCCCCAGACAACCTCACAGCCATTACTATAGCCCCAAAGTGGTTCATTAGCGCCTCGTCTACCGTTAAACGGTAGCAGCGGTCTCGCTTCTTGAACCCATTTGCTAGTATTGAGGCCATAGTGCGCACCTTGAAAATGACATGATCTCCGTAGCGGTGCGCTAGCTTTCCTCGGAGATCCTTGGCTGCTTCAGTAGTCGTGGTTACAATGACGTCTTTGTCCCCATCGAAGTTTCCAACCACCCAAGTCGTTTTGCCACAACCGGGGACCCCGTTAACCCATTTGATTGATGGTACCGCCCAATTTCCTCCTAATGCCGAACTATATGAAGTCCTGAGAATGGTTTCCGCCATTCTGAGGATCTTGTCGTCCAGCATTATTTTGGTGCATCGGGCGGTGACTACAATGGGATCGCTGAGTGGTGTTGCGAATACGGGTTTGCCTTTGCGCCTCGTCTCGTCCTCATCCAGAGCCACGAAGCCATTCGCTGCGCTGTAGGCAGCCATGTATGGCCCCGCCATTTTCCCTGTGATGACCTGGGAATTGGCGTTGTCATACACGGCGGCCTCCGCTTCCTCGAGCAAAACCCTAAGCAGACCTTCAATATTGAGATGGAAGGTCCGCAGGATTTTCTGGCAGGTCGCGAGATTAACCTCCTTGGTTGCTCTCACGACCGCTACGTACTCGTGGAAGGCGTTTACGAAGTGCTCCGCGGGCTCCGACGCTGGCTTTAGGCTAGGAGCGGTGACTTGCCCCTTTTCTGCTCTTGTTTTTGGCGGTGGTGGCTGCGCGAACTTCCTAGGTGTTAGCCTTAGGAAGTCTCGCACCGCTGTTTCTTGCCCATTTCTTTTTCTGGGTATCAACCTTCCCATGAAATTCCGGAAGGTCGATAGCCGTTTTTGCTGTCGTGCTTCATCCTCGAGCGACCCTCTTGAGCCGTATTTCGCTTCGGCTTTGTCGGCGGCTGCCTGTTGTTGGACCTTTTCTGACATGCTATGGCTGGCGGATGCGGATTGGGGGTGGCCCTGGCTGGTGTTCGGGCCGGATGCGCTGGCAGCATCTTTTCGGGGGGTTTTGAGAAAACTTAGGTCTTCCCCCCTGTCTTCATAGACCACCACTTCATGATGCATCGAGGCATCGATGCAGGCGATTCGGTCTGAGACTTCTCCCCTCTCTCTTTCCACCACCATAGCGTCGACACTTATTATGCGGGACTTGATGTTCATCCCGCATCCCGCCGCTGCTATCTCCAGAAGCAGTGAGCATGCTTGGGTAAACGGATTTAGGTTTCCCCACTCGAATAATGCGATCGTCTTGTCGAGCGATCGCAGTACTCGGCATCGGTGATTCCCCATTTCCGTCTCCGGTAAGGCCAGATACTTACTGGCCTTCATGCTCATTTTAGTGGTGCTTCCGTTGATAAGAGCGGCGAGGCCTGGTGATATGGCTATTGTTCGGTCTCGTCCAACACGGCAGAAGCTTATGCCGAGCTTTTCCCGGGGGCGATTCATAAAGAGGGCCACTCCGCGAAGCCTGATGCCTGGCGCTCCTGCTTCTTCTCCGAGCGCCAGCCATTGGCTGATCGGCATTTGTCGCTGGGGTTGTTGCAGCGATTGTGAGGGTGTTTGCAGTTGCGGTAGTGGTAGTGGTAGTGGTGGTTGAGGCTGCTGTTGTTGTTGTTGAGGCTGAGATAGAGGTGAAGGCTGTGTCTGTAAATGCAGTTGGTTTGGGTTTGGAGGTTGTGGTGGTGGTAGAAGCTGAGGCTGAGGTTGAGGTTGAGGGTGAGACTGCGGCTGCGGGGATGCGCTTGTTTTGTTGGCCCTAATTGCGACGCTGACGACTCTGCTCATGAATGCCAAGAACGGAACTCTCGTGGCGAGTTTCTCCATTATAATATGGAGGGTAGGCTGGTCTAGTCGGACTTGGATCTTCTGTTCCAACTCCAGCCTATCTCTGCCAAATCTTGGACATTCGAGCAGTAGATGCCATATTGTTTCGTCGCAGCCAGGGTCACAAACGCATTCTGGGCTATCTTTCAAGTGGAAGCGGTGCAGGTATGCCGAGAATCCCCCATGACCGGTTAGGGCTTGGACATGGAGCGGTGTGATAACAGCGTTTGTGAGTGTTCTTTTCGCCGCTAGGACGTCTGGGAAGAACACTCTTGTCACCGCTCCCGTGCTGGAGGATCCGTAGCGCACCTGCCACTTTTTGATAGTGTTTTCCCGTATCTTCTTCCTTACGTATGATACGGGAACGCAGTCGTAGTCTGGTGCTGTTTTCTTTGTGAGCGCTGCCTTCTTTGCCAGTTCGTCAGCTCTCTCAGGTTAGGTTAGGTTAGGTTAGGTTAGGTTAGGTTAGGTTAGGTTAGGTTAGGTTAGGTTAGGTTAGGTTAGGTTAGGTTAGGTTAGGTTAGGTTAGGTTAGGTTAGGTTAGGTTAGGTTAGGTTAGGTTAGGTTAGGTTAGGTTAGGTTAGGTTAGGTTAGGTTAGGTTAGGTTAGGTTAGGTTAGGTTAGGTTAGGTTAGGTTAGGTTAGGTTAGGTTTTTTTTTTTTTTTTTTTTTTTTTTTTTTTTTATAATTTTGGGTAGATTTATACCCCTTTAAATACTGCTGATATGGTTTTTTCAGCACCTTTTTGTTCTTAGTTTTGTATTTTGTGCTATATGTACATTTTGTCATGATATTAATGATATAATAAATATGTTATATGGATAAATATTCGTTGTGTGATAAATATTCGTTGTGTGGTAAATGATAGTAATATAATATATATGTTATTCTAAATATTATTATTTACTTATGTTTTTGCCACTCTGGAGCCATTGGCCCGGGCCGCCGAGCGTGCAGCTTTCTCTGCAAACTCCAGAAAGTTTTTGCGAAGCTTTTTATTACTCATCAGAGTACCCCAGTTGTTGCAGTCGATCGTCAGGTCTGTCTTGAATTCGCAGGTCTGACGGTCGACTCCAAACCTAGGGCACTCCGTTAAAATATGCTCAACGGTTTCTTCCTTTCCGGAGCCGCAAGAGCAGTGTGGATCTGGTGCCAGTTTGAACCTGTAAAGGTAGGCCCGAAAACCTCCGTGCCCCGTGAAAATTTGCGCTATGAGGTTGTTTAGTGTCAAGTTTATGAGCACCTTATGGGCAATGCAAGCATCTGGGAAAAACTTTTTGGTGGTTAGACCAGTATTTGAGTTAGTGTAACGCTGCTGCCATGTGCCGAGTGTAGACGCTCTGACGATACGTTTTGCATGGGACAGGGGAAAGCAGTCGTACGAAGGCGCTTGGTGGCTTGTCAGGGCGGCTTTCTTGGCCAACTCGTCCGCGCGCTCGTTTCCCGCTATGCCTACGTGGGCTTTGACCCAGTAAAGCTTGACCTCCCCACCGTTTCCAATGAGTTCCTCGATCCTCTGTCTGACTTTGTCTGCCAGTGGATGAAGGGAAGACCCATTGGCAACGGTGTCCAGCGCGGACCTGGAGTCGCAGAAGATGTTCGCTTTTCTGTACGCTTTTTGCCTAAGCATCGTCTCCACTGCCTTAAGAAGAGCCATCAGTTCGGCCTGGAAGACACTGCAGTGGCTGGTCAAACGCAGTGTGGTCTTGCACTCTTCTCGGCCGTTGAACCAGCAGGTGACTGCTGCTCCAACCTTGCCTTGAATCTTACTGCCGTCTGTGAATATTTTTGGCCAGCCATCTGCAATGGCTTCAAGTTCTTCTGCCTCGGTAACGATGCCATAGTTCAGGCGATTTCTGCACGCTGGGTGAGGCAAGCTGAACGGGCTGACCCTCTGCTGGAGGGTGAATTCACCTTCAGGGTTCAAGAGTCCGGTCTTCTTGATCGTATACAGCTGAGCATTCTCCAGCGCTCGAAGGTCGAGGGGCAGTATTCCGGCCAGTAGGGTGCTCGATGTGAGGGAGACTGTTCGGTGCGCCTTGCAGATCATGATGCCGAACAGTCTTGTGATGCGATCCAGCCTGTTTTTCGCGTATTGTTTAATTGCAACTGAGCCCCAAGTGCTGGACGCATACAAGACCGTCGGCTCAATGACTGCAACGTAAATGGTTTTGATGATATCAGGGTTAAGCCCCCACCCAGCTCTGGCCGCCCTAGACACGGATTTGTAAAGGTTTATAGCTTTCTTATTTGCCTCAGCTAAGTGGTTTTTAAAATTTAACCGGTCGTCAATTATTAGCCCCAAGACCTTCATATTGCTGCTGTATTTTAAGGCTATGCCGTCCATGCTTAAACATGGTTCATCGTATTTTAATTTCCGAGTCAAAAGAATGGCCTGGGTCTTATGTGCTGCGAAGCGTAGCTTGTGACTTCTACCCCACTCTGTGACCAGACTGAGAGTTGGGTTTAGTCGACTTTCGAGCTCCTCCGCAGTGTGACCGGATGCTATCAACAGGATGTCATCCGCAAAGGCTTGCACGTGGGTCTGTGACTTGGCGACTAGATTTAGAAGGTCGTCAATCAGCACATTCCACAGCAGCGGCCCGCACGTTGAACCCTGGATACAGCCCTTGTTTGTCGGTTTGGTAACCTTGGTCCCTGCGTACTCGAGGGTAACTTTCCTGCCGCTGAGGTAGCTGGTGACTAGCCTCAGGGTGCTATCGTCCAAGCCTCTTTCCGCAAGTCCCTTAATGACCGAGGGCCACCAGGCATTGTCAAATGCACCCTCTATGTCCAAGGAGACTGCAACGACCATCTTTTTATTCTCAACTGCGTCTTTTATGATGCTTATGGCATTATGTAATGCATCATCTGTGCCCTTTTGGGGCATGAAGCCGTATTGCTCCTGATGCAGCTGGTTCTTTCGACCCAGATGCCATAACGCTCTGTTTGCAAATAGTTTCTCCATAGCCTTGCCTAGGACTGGTAGGAGTCCTATGGGCCTGTACGCCTTCGGGATGGTATAGTCATCTTTGTTCCGTTTCGGTATAACCCTTATTGTGGCTCGTTTCCATATGGCTGGAAAGTGGCCGAGCTCCTGGCATTTGTTAAAGAGAGCTCGCAGTACGGTGGGACATGTGTGGAGCACTCTTCCCCAGATGTCAGACGTAAGTCCGTCGTCTCCTGGAGATCTTTTCGGGTTCATTCGCCGGAAGATGTTATTGATTTCGGTGGGTGAGAAAGGGGTTATGGCAATGTCGGTTTTTTCCCTTAATTGATTAGTCAATGAGTTTATGCTGTTTCTCAGTTGCGCTTGTTCTTCCGTATCGTCATCTGCAACATCTTCCGGGAAGAACGTTGTCGTCAAGAGTTCAGCGGACTCTTCGGGTGATAGTGTGCTACCATCTGTGGGCGATCTGAGGAGTCTGTCCGGCTCTCGCTTGCCGCAAGTTTTGAGCACTCTGTAGATACTCGTCCAAACAGTTTCGTTTTGCTGCGTAGAACAAAATTCTTTCCAACTTGTGGTAATAGTGCTCTGTATGTTCTGTTTATAATTAGCGAGGGCTTCCTTATACTGTTGGACGACAGAGGCTCTTCTGCGTGGGCACGCGTTCTTTATTCTCCTGCGGAGCCGGATGACGGTCTTTTTATTATCACTCAGTGCCTCACTCCACCACGGCGTCTGCCTCTTTCGGGCCGCTCCCTTAACCAGAGGCATGGACTCGCTACAAGCTGCTGTTACCGCCTCAGTAAGGGCCACTACCAAACGATCCAGCTCCTCCGGTGACCTTGCTTGCTCAATGTGCTGTTGGAGTAAGTTTTTAGCAGTAATTTCTGTTTCCAAGAACTCGTCAAACCTACTCCAGTTGGCCTTTGCAGACTTGAACTTGCGAGTGGTTCTTTTCAGAATCTCTTCGCTGCTATTCTCGCTATAAGGGATGTTATAAGTTATAGCTCTGTGGTCTGAGAGCAATACAAGGTCCGGATTCACCTTCCAGTCCCTGACTCTAGTTAAGAGTGACGACGTGCACGCTGTAACATCTACAATGCTACTATAGGCTCTGTCTCTTCTGTATGTAAGGAAAGTGGCGGCATTTCCCTCGTTCAGAACGTGCATGTCGAGTTTCGCGAAAGACTCAACGGTTCGCAGTCCCCTCGCGTCATCCTCCTCGCAACCCCACCAGGGGCTTTTGGCGTTAAAGTCTCCGGCAAGGAGGATGCGGTCCGTATCGAGTGCGTCGACAATGCAACTGATCTGATTCAGGTCCTGTTCAATGTCTGAGTTCCCTTCCAAATAAACATTGACGATCCCAATGTAGGAGTTGCCCAGCCTAAACTTGAAGCCCACTTTTGTTTCAGTGATGAGCTTTGGGTCCTCTACTATTTGTAAGTCTGGGTCGAGTACAATGACTGCGGCTTTAACGGGATTGTCGCGTGTCGTTTTTTGGAGGACCCTGTGCCTACATGTAACATGGCCCCCTGATCCTACATATGGCTCCTGAATGAGCAGAAAACTGACTTTGTTACGTAAAGATTCGTTCAGGCATTCCTGGAATGCAGCGTAGCCACGACCGAGGTTTGCCTGGACGAATTTGATGACTTTTAGTGAATCCTGGCAGCCCTTAGCAGTAGTTAATACCAACTCTGGCCAGCCGGTCCCATCTCTGCCATTCTGGGCATTCAGAGCCATATGCACGATGAGCCGAGTTAGCTTTCCCTTCACAGTTTGCACACGTCGGGGCTGCTCCACTGTTGGGGCACTGTCTGGTGTCATGGGCACCGCTGCAGTGTCCGCACCGTATAGTCTCCGACCTGCACTCTGCGGCCTTATGTGCGAACCCCATGCACTTGTAGCATTGGGTGATCGGCGACTGGTCTAATGCTGGTATAATTTGGTAGCCCAAATGCAGCCTTTGCTCAACCATCCTGGACCAGAGTGACGCACTAACCTCTAAAATGACGTTGTTTAGATCCTGGTTGCGACCCTTTGTGCGTCTTAATACTTTGATGTATCTGTCGGCAGCGGAGACCTCTTGGAACATTTTGACGTTCTGGCTAAGAACGGCCTCTTCGATTCTTGCGTTGGTAAGGTCTGATACTACGCCAAGAAGTCGGATCTGGGGCTTCTTCTGCCTCGCGTCCTGCACCGTTAGGTCTCTGTCCTTGTTTTTTATTGCTTCTCGGAGGGTGTCCCGGTCTCCCGAGCTACTGCATCCGATGACTACCCTCTGGTTGCTTATCTTTTTGACGGAACGTACACCCACTCCAAGGTCTACCACGTCCACTTTGGCCTTAACAGCGTTAATAATGTCTTCGCTTGTGTGCCGCGGGTCCCTGGATTCAACTACCATAGCGTAGGTTGGCTTATCTGTGCGGGCCGGGGTGTCCTTGAAATTTGCGTTTTTCGCTACAGGGCTTGCCTTGGGGGCTTTTTCGGTCAATGTAGAGATCGGGGCTGGGAAAGTTAATTCTTTGATTGTAGTGATGTGCCGAGCGAGCTCCTCTCGAACACATTCAACAATCTCTTGCTTCAAGTTGGTCTGCTGTCCAGAGGCGGCGTCGTGAGAATTGTCGGTGACCACTGTGTTAATGAACGGAATTTTTAACATGGCTTTGTTAATTTCATCGCTAGCAGCCAATATGAGTCGTTTATTGGTAGCGGTTACGCTTTTGGCGTCATTGACTGCTAAGGTTATGCAGGTCGTAAGTTTACTTACTACGTCGGTGAAGGTGTTCATACACTTAACGTCATCAGCTGTCGCGGGGAGAGGGGGTAATAATAAAGGTGCCATAGTCCCTGAACACCGGAGACACAAGTTTGTATGTAAGTACTTATATGTGTTGTTTTAAATGGGTTAAAGACGTATAAGAGATGGGGTGTAGAAGCGAAAAATGTAGGATTTTTAAGCCTGAGGGAGATGGCCGGAAATTAAAATTATGGTATGGAGTTCAGATTCTTACCCTCTTTTATAGGTTGGATTAAAAATGACAAAAAGGGTGGGTTGGGCGGGGCGGATTTTTCGCGCGGGGGCTGTTCCCTTGACCCTGGAACGTCAGAGCTGGACGTGCGAGGTTAGGTTAGGTTAGGTTAGGTTAGGTTAGGTTAGGTTAGGTTAGGTTAGGTTAGGTTAGGTTAGGTTAGGTTAGGTTAGGTTAGGTTAGGTTAGGTTAGGTTAGGTTAGGTTAGGTTAGGTTAGGTTAGGTTAGGTTAGGTTAGGTTAGGTTAGGTTAGGTTAGGTTAGGTTAGGTTAGGTTAGGTTAGGTTAGGTTAGGTTAGGTTAGGTTAGGTTAGGTTAGGTTAGGTTAGGTTAGGTTAGGTTAGGTTAGGTTAGGTTAGGTTAGGTTAGGTTAGGTTAGGTTAGGTTAGGTTAGGTTAGGTTAGGTTAGGTTAGGTTAGGTTAGGTTAGGTTAGGTTAGGTTAGGTTAGGTTAGGTTAGGTTAGGTTAGGTTAGGTTAGGTTAGGTTAGGTTAGGTTAGGTTAGGTTAGGTTAGGTTAGGTTAGGTTAGGTTAGGTTAGGTTAGGTTAGGTTAGGTTAGGTTAGGTTAGGTTAGGTTAGGTTAGGTTAGGTTAGGTTAGGTTAGGTTAGGTTAGGTTAGGTTAGGTTAGGTTAGGTTAGGTTAGGTTAGGTTAGGTTAGGTTAGGTTAGGTTAGGTTAGGTTAGGTTAGGTTAGGTTAGGTTAGGTTAGGTTAGGTTAGGTTAGGTTAGGTTAGGTTAGGTTAGGTTAGGTTAGGTTAGGTTAGGTTAGGTTAGGTTAGGTTAGGTTAGGTTAGGTTAGGTTAGGTTAGGTTAGGTTAGGTTAGGTTAGGTTAGGTTAGG
>CATIWT010000008.1:0-5000 GCA_949699075.1 Asteroscopus sphinx | reverse complement strand
TCTCCTGCCCATTTATTCTTTTGGGTATCAACCTTCCTATGAAACTCCGAAAGGTTGATAACCGTTTCCTTTTGGCTTGCTCTTCCTCGGGTGACCCTCCTGAGCTCCGCTTCATTGCGTCTTTCTCGGCGGCTGCCAATTGCTGGACTTTTTCGGACATGCTTAGGCTGGCGGAGGTGGGTTGGGGAGAACTCTGGCTGATGTTTGGGCCGGATGCACTTGTGGCGTCTCTGCGGGGGGTCTTCAGAAAACCTAGGTCTTCCCCCCTGTCTTCATAGACAACCACTTCGTGATGCACTGATGCTTCAATGCATGCGATCCGGTCCGAGACTTCTCCCCTCTCCCGCTCCACCACCATTGCGTCGATGCTTATGATGCGGGAACTGGTGTTCGTCCCGCATCCTGCCGCCGCTATCTCCAGAAGCAATGAGCACGCCTGGGAAAACGGATTTAGGGCCCCCCACTCGAATAGTGCGATCGTCTTGTCGAGAGATCGCATCATTCGGCATCGGTGGTTCCCCAATTCCGCTTCCGGTAAGGCCAAGTATTTGTTGGCCTTCATGCTCATTTTGGAAGTGCTTCCGTTGACAAGGGCGGCAAGGCCTGGTGAAATGGCTACCTTGTTGTTTCGTCCAGCACGGCAGAAGCTAATGCCGAGTTTTTCGCGTGGGCGGTTCATAAAGAGGGCCACACCTCGTAGTCTGATGCCTGGCGCTCCTGCTGCTTCCCCGAGCGCCAGCCATCGACCAATTGGCATGGCCGTTGTTGGGTTTGGCTGAGTTGGTTGCGGTTGTGGTTGCGGTTGTGTTGGTGAAAGGTGTTGGGATTGCGAGGGAAGCTGAGGTTGCATTTGGTGGTGGTGAGGTTGGGGCTGAAGTTGAGGCTGAGGCTGTGGTGCAGACTGAGATTGCGACTGCGGGGATGCGCCTGTTTTATTGGCCCTTACCGCGACGGTGACGACCTTGCTCAAGAATTCCAGAAACGGCGCTCTTGTGGCGAGCTTCTCCATGATGGTGTGGAGCGTAGGCTGGTTTAGTTGGACTTGGATCTTTTGTTCCAACTCCAGCCTATCTATGCCGAATCTTGGACATTCAAAGAGCAAATGCCAAATCGTCTCCTCGCAGATAGGGTCACAGACACATGCTGGACTATCCTTTAGGTGAAAGCGATGCAGGTACGCCGAGAAACCTCCATGGCCTGTTAGGGCCTGGACATGAAGTGGAGTGATGACAGCTTCTCTAAGTGTTCTTTTCGCCGCCAGGACGTCTGGGAAGAACACTTTTGTCACCGCTCCCGTGTCGGAGGCGTCATAGCGCACCTGCCACTTTTGGATAGTGCTTTCCCGTATCTTCCTTCTCACGTATGATACGGGAACGCAGTCGTAATCTGGGGCCGTCTTCTTCTTTAGCGCTGCCTTTTTCGCCAGTTCATCCGCTCTTTCATTACCCAAAGTCCCCACATGAGCCCTTAGCCAGAACAGCCTCACCTCTCTGTCCTCCTCCCGGATTTCACGCACGCACTTCTTCATCTCGAGTGCCAGTCGGTGAGTAACGGACGGGCTCCTCAACAGATCGAGCGACGATCTTGAGTCGCTCAGTATGTTGATGGGGCTCGCCCTAGATTCTCGTGCCAACTTGACAGCTCTGAATAGTGCGTACATTTCCGACTGGAAGACAGTGTTGTGAGGCTCTAGGCGGAAGGTTCTGTTGGTTTTTTCCTTCCCTTCTTCCCACCATGTGAGGGCAGCACCGACTTTCCCCTCTATCTTGCTGCCGTCGGTGTAAATCTGGGGACCTGTCACATGATGAGTCGATAGTGTTTTGGGCTCCATGTCCTCGAGGCGGGTGTACTCAGTTATTGTGAGTGAGGACGGGTGGGGATTGAGCTCGCTGTCCGCCGGCTTTTCTAGCTCTCTGCCTGGTGGAACGAACTCTTGGGAAATGCCTTTCTTGATCTTAAAAAGGGTAGCGGCTTCCCATACCCGGAGGTCTAGGGGTAGTTGGCCTGACAGAAGTAATGCCGATGTTAGAGACACCGTGCGGTATGCCTTGCAGATTTTTTGCGCGAAACCCCTTTGCAGAGAATCAAACTGATTACGTGACATCAGTTTCTCTGCAGCTGGTTCCCACGCACTCGCTGCATACAGCACGATTGGCTCTATCACCGACACATATATGGTCCTGATAATCTCCTTGTTCAGACCCCACGTCACCTTTGCCGCGCATGCTAGCTGTTTGTAAATATCCGCTGCTTTTTTACAGGTTGCGGACACATGCGCGTTAAAGGTGAGTTTGCGGTCTATCCTGAGTCCCAGCAGCTTTATTTCATCGACGAGCTCTAGTTGAACACCGGACATGTGGATTATTGGGGCGTCATAAACAAGCTTTCTCGTTATCACCATTGCATTCGTTTTATGCGTGGCGAAACGCAGCTTGTTTCTGACTCCCCAACTTGCCACCATCTCCAGTGCTTCGTCGGCTTTTTGCTGCAGGGTACTGACCGCATGGTCTGAGAAGACTAGAACCACGTCATCTGCGAAGGCCTGGCAGTATACCCCTTTACTTGCCATGTTGTGTAGGAGCGAGTCTAGGATTAGGTTCCAAAACGTCGGACCGGCTATTGAGCCCTGGACGCATCCTTTCGTGGTTCCCTTCTCACTAGACGCTCTGGCATAGTTGACCCGGATCTTACGATCTTCCGGACGCATCCTTTCGTGGTTCCCTTCTCACTAGACGCTCTGGCATAGTTGACCCGGATCTTACGATCTTCCAGGTATGAGTTGACTAGGGCGTATAAATTTTTTGGGCAGCGCTTTCCAACCATTTGGGTTTTTAGAGCCGGCCACCATGCGTTATCGAAGGCTCCCTCTATGTCCAATGATATCAAAAGCACGATCTTTTTGGCTTTGATTTCGGCACGTACGTGCGTCATTAGGGCATAGAGGGCGTCCTCGGTTCCTCGCTGTGGCATGAACCCAAATTGCTGTTTATTTAGTGTTGGTGAGAAGTGCCACTGCAGTCTGCCCACGAGGAGTTTCTCGACGATTTTGCCTAGAACCGGTAACAGGCCTATTGGCCTGTAGGACTTCGGGTGGGTGTAGTCTTCTTTACCTGGCTTTCGGAGTATGCACACATGGGCTACTTTCCATTGCTCAGGGAAGTGCGACAGCGCCAGGCATCTATTTGCCAGCGCCAAGAACACCTCCCTGTTGCAATTTATCGCAGCTGTGCATATGTCGGATGTCAACCCATCGGGACCGGGGGCTTTTTTCGGATTTTGGGCCTGAAGGACCATTTCCAGCTCCGCGGTTGTAAAGGGTGGGTCGTCATCCGACAGTCCTTGAAGTAGCGCCAGGTTTCTCCCATCCGTGTCATCCCTGAGCATGGTATGGTATTCGGTATCGGCTTCTGTCGAGTCATCAGGGTAAAACGTCTTGGCCAGGAGGTCCGCGGACTGCTCTGGGCTGAGTGTCTCGCCCGCGGTGTTTCGGAGTAGCATGTCCTCCTGTCTCCTGGCTGTTTTCCTGAGTACTCGATAGATGCCGTCCCACATGCTCTCTCGGTTCTGTGTCGAGCAGAACTCCTTCCAGCTCTCTGTAGCGGCTTCAGATGATTTAGTGCTGTAAACCTCTTTTATTGCCAAATACTCAGCAATTACATGGCTTCTTCTTGATGGGGCTGCGTTCCTTATCCTCCTTTTTTTAGTAAGCACCTCTCTCTTGAGGACCTCAAGAGAGGGTGACCACCAAGGTGGGACTGAGTCGTGTGTTGGGGCTTTACGCCTTGGGATGGTGTCCTCACACGAGCGGTGGATGTTTTCCATGTACAGCTTTAGGAATGTCTCCAGATCCTCCGGAGTTCGTGCTGCTGTAACGCTGTCGTATGTTATTGCGTCCTTATCCAGATGTTGTTTGAACTTGGTGGTGAAGTCCGACCACTTCGCCTTCTTTGTGTTGTAGATACGTGTTGTAATTGGCCTAAGGGGTTCTAAGGCCTTCTCAACACGTACCGCGAAGGTGATTGCGTTGTGGTCTGATGTTATGAGACCTCTATCCACCCGCCATTCCCCGACCCTCGCCAGTAGCGACTGGCTGCACGCAGTGACGTCCACCATACTGCTGTATAATTGGTCGCCTCTGTATGTTTCGAAGGTCGGGATACGGCCCGTGTTCAGGATCTGGAGATCCCGCTCGTTGAGGAAAGCGTTGTACTCAGCCCCTCTAGGGTTCTCTACGCTGCTGCCCCACCATTGGCTCCAGGCGTTGACGTCGCCCCCCACCAGTATGTTTGCTGTTTTGATTTTGTTTATGCATGCCTCAGTATGTTGTAGGTACGGACCCATGTCCTCACTCCCCGCGAAGTAGACTGAGATCACTGCAAGCTTTATTTGGCCCACTTTTATCATGACGGCCGCCACGTCCTCGGTGACTATCTGAGGGTCATGAATGACCTCCAGACTGCCCCCGAAGACGACAATGGCCGCCCTGACAACCTTGTGGCGATTTAGAGTGCACTGGATGACTTGCGTGCCTGGGTTCGATTTCATCACGCCGGTCCTCCCTATGTAAGGTTCCTGGACCAACGCAATTGAAATACCCTTCTCCTTCGCCACTTGGTGGAGCTCTGCTGTTGTGCGCTTGCAGCGCTGCAAGTTGATTTGTATTATTTTCAACTTGCCTCCCAGTTCCGTCGCGGGCCGTGGGGACACGGGACCACCTACTGGTGATGGACTTACTGGAGTGCCCTTAGCAATATGAAACTCTCGACCTTGCTATGAAGTCCCATTTTCTTCGCTCAGGACACTCCTCACTTACTGCTGCATGAGACAGTTCGCTGCCTGCTTTCTTGGCCACCTTGCAGTTTGTGCACGTCGGTGTTTTGGCTTCTACGCGGTTTTTGCACTCACTCCAGCTGTGCGATCCAGCGCAGTAGCTACAGATGTTGTGTGCTGCAGTGCATATGGTCCTACTGTGACCATATCCCTGGCACTTGCTGCATTGC
>CATIWT010000007.1:0-68000 GCA_949699075.1 Asteroscopus sphinx | reverse complement strand
AAAATTCAAATCGGCGCCTACTGCAGGCCCCCACTCAAATTCTCCATACCGCTACGTTTTGAAAGTTTTAAAAATTTTGCCCATAAATATATTGTATATATGTAAATAAACAAAAATATAAGTCCCAATATTATCCCACCTAAAAAGCCGTATATCTCGGGAACGGAGCGAGATAGCCCGTTTTTGACCGCAGCCTGTATATACTATATATATAGTATATACGGGAATACTCCGCTGGTCATCTCGGTGATATACGCCTACCCCTCCCCCCCCCTCATTTTCAAAATAACATTGTACCTAAATTAACCAACTAACCATACTAACACTCCTTCCCTCAACCCTCCCCACTACCTAAATCACTCCATACCCCCTCCCCTTAAAAAAAAAAAAAATCCACTTACCCCCCGCGCATCAACTCCGGATCCGGAAGACCTAGAATCTCAGGGTTTTGGGCCCTATAGTCGGAAAGAGAAGCCTGGTCTTTTGGCTCCGCAGGAATCCCTCCCCGCTACACTCTTCCTTCCCCCCCGGGAGTAACTTTGGAGCCGAACGAGCTAGGCTCCCCGCGCTTTGGGTAACCTAACCGGGAGGTAAAGCGGTATCTTTTGGCTCCAAGGGAAACCCCCTCCGCTACTTCTTTCCTTTCCCCCTCGTACTAACTTCGGAACCAAGGGAGGTAGACACCCCGAGTTTGGAGTCCTTCGAACCAGGGGAACAAGCCCCACCCTTTGGCTCCGACAACCCCCCCCCCCCACTACTTACCTCAACCCCCCCCCCCCCCGGACTGTAACCAAACAAACCAAACTAACATAATCCTTCCCATATCCCTTTCCACTACCTAAATCACTCCATACCCCCTCCCCTTAAAAATCCACTTACCCCCCGCGCACCAACTCCGGATCCAGAAGACCTAGGATCCCAGGGTCTTGGGCCCTATAGTCGGAAGGAGAAGCCCGGTCTTTTGGCTCCGCAGGAATCCCCCTCCGCTACCCCCCTCCTTCCCCCCCGGAAACAACTTTGGAGCCGAGTGAGCTGGGCTCCCCGAGTTTTTGGGCAACCTAACCGGGAAATAAATTGTTATCTCTTGGCTCCAAAGGAAACCCCCTCCATTACTTCCTTCCTTCCCCCCCTCATACTAACTTCGGAACTAAGAGTGGTAGGCACCCCGAGTTTGGAGTTTTTCGAACCAGGGGAACAAGCCCCACCCTTTGGCTCCGACAAACCCCCCCCACTACTAACCTCAACCCCCCCCGGGCTTTAACTTTGGAGTGGAAAGCCGTAGACACCCCGTGTTTTGGCTCGTCAGAACCGGGAGAAAAAGACCTGTCATTTGGCTCTACCCAAAATCCGCTCCGCCCCTCCTACACCTCTCCCCTCCTTACTTTTCACTTTCTTATCCGTTTTAAATTCATTAGGCCGTATATCTCTTTCGACCTGCCCCTGTTGTACTGCACCAGCCAACGACCTGACTAAGAGACTTACTTTAATTGACAAATGCACAGACGTTGCAAAAAATTTTGACACACATAAAGTAGGACCGGCAGTTACTGGAGTTTTATTAGTGGTACGTGGCTTTACATTTTAACTTTAATTTTACACGTTATTTACTTTTTAAATTTTTATACTTGTTACATATTTTTACATTTGTTAATACCTATTGGTGATTTTAATCTTTTTACTTTAGTTTTAAATTTTTTACTTTTACAATCTTTACGTGTTATACATTTTTACTTTTACTTTTACAATTTTATATACAATTTATACAATTTTTAGATAGGCACTTTACACCTGTAAGTTATATAGTTATAAGAAATAGTGAAGCCACTTTTATACAGCACAACCATGCTCGGATTAAGAACGCCAGCCAAACAAAACAAGGCTAGAACCGAGATTACCCCAGAAAAAATGGATGGAAATAAGACCTTCATCCATACTCCAAATGATGCGCCTGCTGGAACATCTACAGTAAGGAGAAGCATAGGGGAGTGGGAGGCCGGGAAATCGGACATTCCGAAAAATCCCCAAACAAAGGCCCAGACCCCTCCCAAAAAGCATCCCTCAGCGCAACCCATACCCACATCTGCTACCGCCTCCATAACTACTGCTCTGGTAGAACCCCAAAAGCAGAAGGACAGGGTCTCCGAAGCCAGAGCTTGCCTAACGAAAATTAAGCTCCAGCTAGGCAATTCTCGAAACACCAAGACAGAGATTAAAGCGGAGATAACTCTGGCTTCGGAGAGACTGTACCAGATTGTCAGGGAGGCAGAGTCCACAAGGTCCAAAAAGTTGGAACTGCCTCGCGAGGTGCCGCAAATACCTCAAGTACAGCAAGTACAGAAGGCCGACCAGAGCAGAAAGATTGAGGAGGCGAAGGAAAAGGAAGACTTCACTAAACTCCTGGAAGAGCACACCAAACTAATAAACAAAAACATTCAGTGCATGGAGAATCTCCAAACAAAACTGGGCACTGTTGAGAAGCATACCTATGCGAGTGTAGCGGCATCCTCTAGGAGACAAGTTCCAGAGAGGAGCGCGCTACACTCGATAGTAGTCACTGCCACAAACGAATTGGAGACAGGAGAAGAGGTTTTAAATAGAATCCGCAGAACCGTAAATGCAAGAGAGGGAGGCGTTGAGGTGGAGAGTGTCAGAAAGGCAAAAGACAGAAAGATAATTATGGGATGTAAGACTGAAGAGCAGAAGGAGAATGTTAAAAACAGACTGAGTAAAGACTCAGGGCACCTGAAAGTGGAGGACATGAAAAATAAGGACCCGCTAGTTGTACTGAGAGACGTGCTGACGTATAACACTGACGAAGACGTTCTTGGTGCGTTGAAGAAGCAAAACAGGGCCATCTTCGAAGAACTGGAAGGTCAAGATAGGCTAGAGATTGCCTACCGTAGACGCACCAGGAACCCACACGTAAATCACGTCGTGTTGAGGGTTTCCCCCAAATTGTGGCAGCGACTGACGGAGGCTGAGTCAGTGCACATTGATCTTCAGAGGATCCGTGTGGCTGACCAGTCTCCGCTGGTCCAGTGCTCCCTCTGCCTGGGCTACGGGCACGGCAGACGTTTCTGCCAGGAGGCCCAGGTAAAGTGCAGCCACTGTGGGGGAACCCACATGAAAGCAGACTGCCCAGCATGGATGGAGGGCAGAGCCCCATCATGTAGAAACTGCACGCACGCAAAGCTAGATCGGGTCGATCACAATGCCTTCAGTCAAGAGTGCCCCATCAGGAGGAAATGGGAAACCATAGCCAGAAGCACGACGTCGTACTGCTAAGGTGGTTCCCGGCGGAGTATCGAACCCTGACACAAGGCCATACCTCGTAGCCCAAGCAAATTTGCAAAGAAAGGCACTGGCAACCAATGAACTGATGCTTGAGGCCTACAAGAGGAAAGTGGCCTTCGCACTGCTCCAGGAGCCGTACATCGGAGGCACAGGTAGAATGAAAGACTACCACGGCGCTAGAATATACCAGTGCAGCAGGACGGACGACGGCGCCATCAAGACAGCAATTGCGGTCTTTGATGGCGACATAGACGTCGTCCAGTGTCCGGAGGTTACCACACCTAACATCACCGTGGTAAAATTGAAGACCAGCGCCTGGGAGATCGTGGTAGTCTCATTCTACCTCGAACCCAAGCCGAAACCGATAGGGCCATACTTGGAGCAGTTGTGCAGTATAGGGCGAAACTTTGGTCCGAGAATCATCATGGCAGGCGACGCCAACGCAAGAAACTCCTGGTGGGGAAGCCGGAAAACTAACAGTAGAGGAGTGGAAATGGCTGGCGTTATAGAAGAGTTGGACCTTCAGGTGCTCAACGTCGGCAGTACTCCGACGTTCCACACAGTGCGGGGCACGACGCTGTATACCAGCATTGTGGACGTCACGGTCTGCACCTCGGAGCTGCTCGGTCTGGTGGACGACTGGAAGGTAGAGGAGGGCTTGACAAGCTCGGACCACAATGCGATCACCTTTAGGCTGGGTCTACAGAAAGCTAAAGGCGTACAAATTGTTAGAACCACTCGTATATTTAATAGCAGAAAAGCAAACTGGGACCAGTTTCATGAGAAACTGGACCAGTTGCTAACAGATGCAAAACTAAATAAAATAGAAATAGAAAAAACTATAAATTCAGAAAATTTGGAACATTTAACAAAAACATATTTAAATTTAATATTAGAAGCGACAAAAATCAGTATACCCAAAATTAAGCCTTATAGCAGAGTGGACCTACCTTGGTGGTCGGAGGAGCTTGCCAAGCTTAAGAAGGAGGTCGCCACCAGAAAGCGCAGGATCCGATGTGCAGCACCAGTCCGGAGGGAGTTTGTCGTCGGTGAGTACCTGAAAGCAAGAGATGATTATGAGGAAGAGGCCAAAAAAGCACAAACTGAGAGTTGGAAGGATTTTTGCGGGAAGCAAACCAGGGAGGGATTATGGGAGGGGATCTACAGGGTAATCGGTAGGACTAGGAAGAGGCACGAAGACCTGCCTCTGACCAAGGACGGTCGGGTGCTGGATCATCTCCACTCTGCCGAATTGCTGGCAGATACGTTCTATCCCGAGGACAAAAAGGAAGAGGACAATGAAGAACATAGGCGGATAAGGGAAGCAGCTGAAAAAGTAAACGAGAGGGGCCATGATGATGAGCATGACCCCCCGTTTACCCAAGAAGAGTTGGACTCCGCTATGCGAAGCTTCAACCCCAAAAAAGCCCCGGGAGCAGATGGCCTCACGGCCGATATCTGCCAGCATACGATCAATCACAACCCGGAGCTTTTCCTAGCACTGGCAAACAAATGCCTTGAGCTGGGCTACTTCCCGGGGATCTGGAAGGAGGCCACAGTCGTGATCCTTAGGAAACCCGGGAAGGAGAGCTATACAGCTCCAAAATCCTATAGGCCGATCGGTTTGTTACCAGTGCTGGGAAAGGTCCTGGAGAAGATGATCATCGGCAGAGTAAAATGGCACATCATACCTAGGCTGAGTACTCGCCAGTACGGATTCATGCCCCAGAAGAGCACGGAGGACTCTCTCTATGACCTAGTTGGATATATCCGTAAAAAATTAGCAGAGCGCAAGATCACCATTATGGTGTCACTAGACATAGAGGGAGCCTTCGATAGCGCATGGTGGCCAGCCATCAGAACCAGACTGGCTGAGGAAAAGTGTCCGGTTAATGTGAGGAGAATCATGGACAGTTACCTTGAAAACCGTAGGGTCAGAGTTAGGTACGCAGGAGAAGAAGTGATTCGGGAGACATCAAAGGGTTGCGTGCAAGGATCTATTGGAGGCCCAATTCTGTGGAACATCCTCCTCGACCCCTTACTTAAGGGACTGGTCCAACGAGGGGACTACTGCCAAGCTTTTGCAGATGATGTGGTGCTGGTGTTCGACGGGGACACCACGACGGAGGTCCAGCGACGTGCCAATGATGCCCTCGCCTATGTTCGTCAGTGGGGTGTCAGAAATAAGTTGAGATTCGCGCCGCAAAAAACTAATGGTATGCTTATTACGCGAAAACTTAAGTTCGACACCCCGCTGCTGACCATGGGGGGGGTCAACATTGGCATGGTGAACCAGATCAAGATTCTTGGGCTGACTCTTGACAACAAACTTACATTCAACAGCCACGTCGCAGAAGCGTGCAAAAAGGCGTTGAACTTCTATAAGCAGTTGTCAAGAACAGCCAGAATCAGCTGGGGACTCCACCCCGACGTCATCCGCACCATATATATGGCAGTAGTAGAACCCGTCATTATGTATGCGGCAAGTGCTTGGGCGCCTGCAGCCGCTAAACGGTGTGTTCAAAAGCAGTTAAATGTGGTCCAAAGGGGATTCGTACAGAAACTGTGCAAATCCTACCGCACCGTCTCCTTAAACTCGGCACTGGTGCTGGCTGGGATACTACCCCTCGACCTTCGAATATGCGAGGCAGCTGCCCTTTATGAGGCAAGGAGGGGTGTACCTCAGCCGGTGCTAGGAGATAGGGACGTCGAGCGACGTACTGCATTTGCTGCTATCCCCCACCCGGCGGAACATATGAGCCTAAAATTCATATGCCTGGCAGACCAACAACAACTTGCAAATCACTGCACACAAGAGGTGCAGATCTACACGGACGGCAGCAAAATTGACGGCAAGGTGGGGGCGGCATTGTCCCTATGGAACAATGGCGCCGAAACCAAATGCCAAAAATGGAAACTGTCGCCCTATTGCACGGTCTACCAGGCGGAATTGCTGGCCATATGCAAAGCCGCGTGTGAGATACAAAAACGCCCCGAAACTACATTCGGCATTTTCAGTGACTCAAGATCATCGCTGGAAACGGTCTCAAACCACCACTCTGTACATCCCCTCGCAGTAGAAATCAGGAAGATCCTGAAAAGCCTTAAAAACCAGAACAAAGTAGTCCAATTGTTCTGGATTAAGGCTCACGCAGGACTGGAGGGGAATGAAAGAGCTGACCAGTTGGCAAAGGACGCAGCGCTCAAAATTAAAACCGGGCCAAATTACGACCAGTGTCCGGTCTCATTCGTCAAGCGGCAAATCCGTAAGGATACCCTTGACGAATGGAATCGGAGGTACGAGGAGGGTGACACAGCCGGCACGACTAAGATGTTCCTCCCGGACGCCGCCCGTGCCTATAAAATAGTTAAAGTTCTAAAACCAACAGGGATAGTTACCCAGATAATGACCGGGCACGGTGGATTTTCCTCATACTTGAATAGATTCAAATGTAAGGAAAGTCCATCATGCATATGTGACCCCGACCAAGACGAGACCATTATTCACATCTTGACTGACTGCCCAGTCTATGGACTGGAGCGGTATAACGCGGAGCAGGAGATTGGAATGGAGATAGGGTTGGAGAATTTGAGTAAAATCATTGACGATAAGTTCAAAAGGAACAAATTTTTGAAATACAGTGTAAACATAGCTACAAAAGTAATAAACAGAAACAAATAGACATTAGGCTAAGTACTGATATTATAAGAATATTATGACAGTAGCCAAACCACGAAGATAATGTCAAAATCTAAAAATACTTGTAGTAGAATAAGAGGTTTTTAAATATTGTTACTAAATAATTATTGTCCCATATTGAAATTGTAAATTATTGTTAACTAGTTTTAAGTATTTTAATAATATTGGAAATTGAAATAAAAATTGTGATAATAGTATAGGGAAAATGTAACAATCACACATTGTAATATTTTTATAAAGCAAATAAAAGCTCGGATCATGTCCGAGGAAACCTAGCTCGCAGACTCCGCCATAGCGCGGAGAGGTAGGCGCCACAAAAAAAAAAAAAAAAAAAAAAAAAAAAAAAAAAAAAAAACCTAACCTAACCTAACCTAACCTAACCTAACCTAACCTAACCTAACCTAACCTAACCTAACCTAACCTAACCTAACCTAACCTAACCTAACCTAACCTAACCTAACCTAACCTAACCTAACCTAACCCAGTCCCCCGTGAGTCGTACGCCCGACCGTCACGATTTTTACGCGCTCCACACCGCTAAAATCGAAGTTGCTAGCAAAGTTCTGAAAAATATAGTGTTCTATATATCAAAAGACGCGGCTCGGTGAGCACTACATGATCGTGCTAAAAGTTTTAAAATCGTGTAAAGCACTCAAAAACGGCGAGCAAAAAACGGGACCAAAACAATAAAAGTGAGGACCACGTACCATTTGAGGCGTTTGACGCGCGATTTGTCGCGATAACCCTAAAATTTTTTTTGTGAAAAGTGTACCTAAGACTACTGTCTACACCCTCCCGAAGTTTCAGATTTTTCACGAGGGTCCTTAGTGTTTTTCCGCGAGTTTTTCTTAAATCGGCAGTGAAAAAGTTGGGCAAAAAGTTAATTTTGCCCAGCCAGTGACCAAGAGTGGCCCAGTGATACTCACCATATTGTGTCGTACTGAGCCACCCATCATCCCAGCGAATTTGAGGTCCCTGCGACCTGGACCGGCGAAGTTACAGCTGTTTTAGCAGCGACCAAGAAGTCCTTCAGGAGTTTCAACAAGCGGAAAAACTACCCTAGGGAAGAAGGAAGTTGCTTCAACGCAGTCACCCTGTAGCCCAGGTCAGCACCTTCCATTTGAACCATCAAGGACTAAAATCCACTTATATTTGGACCCAATCTAGCAGTTTTAAATTATCAAAAATAAGATTGTGTAAATTAGTGTTTGTTTTTCAAATTATTTCAAGTGTTTTCAGTGTATTTCATTAAAGTAACTTCACTATCAATTAGGGGAACTTACGGCCTGTGTGCCTTTTAAAAATCATTTAATTAGACCCAGTAGTTTTTAAGTTATAGCTTTTCCCCGAACTGTCTATTTTCCCCGATTCCCACCTCAGCGGGAACCACGTGGAAATATTTATAACCCCTTAAATTTCGAAAATAAGACACCGCAGAGGAAAAGTGGTAGTTTAGCAGGTTATTTCCTCATCAAGGGCTACCTGATCCACCTATTAAATTCCTTCTGCGACGTCTTTAAAAAACTTTTGGGGTAAAATTACGTAGTTTTTTCCAAAATTTACCCATTTACCCCGAATAAATTATAGTTTTTAAAATTGTCGTAAACTAGTTTAAAGTCATCTACAATACATCCCATGCTAAATTACATTCAAAATTTCCAAAAATTTATGGTACATCTCAACTTGCATTCCTTGGGGAAACAAACTTAACTTTGCGGCTGTGTGTTTCATTCACTTTTGCTCACCCGGTTAGCACAATTATTACGGCAAAACCGCTGTTCAGAAAACTCTGAAAGTTTGCTGTGTACATGAGAAGCCCTCTAGCAATACCTATCTCGAATTTGAGCCCTGTACACACAAATCCTTAGATTAAATTGGTGTTTTTTCCGGAGCCCTCCGAGAATAAATTATTTCAACGGCTGTAACGGTAAGTTTGTTTCCGTGACCCATGACTGGGCAAAATATTGTAGAATAGAAGTTCCCTAGTGCTCGAATCCAAAGAACCCTAACACGGGTACCCTGAGACGTGAACACCGGATTTGGGAAAAATCAAAATATTGCACCCCTATCTCCCTCCCTTATGTTTATGCTGGAATTTCCCTTCTGGAATAATAGCAGACCAATATAAATAGTATTGATAATACCTTTTAATAAAAAATAAAAATAAAAAATCAGTTTATTAAAAGTTCACTCGGCACAGGGAATCGAACCCGGAACCTTGAGTCAAAACTCCCGAGTTTTAAGTCCAAATATCTCAGGAACGGTGCGACCTAGACGAAATTTGACACAAGATTGTGTATATTATATATAATATACACACCTGACCGCACCGCTCCAGTGTATCCCTTCCCCCACCCTAAACTCCCAAATTACAACCCTTAAATTGCACCCCTACCACTAAAAATTTAAATTCCCCTAGAAACCCAGTTACTAATACACTAATACTCCCTTTTAACCACCCCATTGTAAATTTCGTTTTTATAAAAATTTCCTACCCTTATTTATAACTTTTGGTTTTGAAATTTGAATTCAAATATCTCAGGAACGGTGCGACCTAGACGAAATTTGACACAAGTTTGTGTATATTATTTATAATATACACACCTGACCGCACCGCTCCCGTGTATCCCTTCCCCCACCCAAAACCCCTAAATTACAACCCTTAAATTGCACCCCTACCACTAAAAATTTAAATTCCCCTAGAACTCAGTTATCAATACACTAATACTCCCCTTAATCACCCCATTGTAAATTTCGTTTTTTTAAAATTCCCTACCCTTATTCATAATAATTTAGTTTTGGAGTTTGAAATTTAAAACTCAAGAACGGTGCGAGCTAGACGAAATCTGACACAAGATTGTGTATATATACACACCTGACCGCACCGCTCCCGTGTATCCCTTCCCCCACCCAAAACCCCTAAATTACAACCCTTAAATTGCACCCCTACCACTAAAAATTTAAATTCCCCTAGAACTCAGTTATCAATACACTAATACTCCCCTTAACCACCCCATTGTAAATTTCGTTTTTTATAAAATTCCCTACCCTTATTCATAATAATTTAGTTTTGAAGTTTGAAATTTAAATATCTCAAGAACGGTGCGAGCTAGACGAAATCTGACACAAGATTGTGTATATTATTTATAATATACACACCTGACCGCACCGCTCCCGTGTATCCCTTCCCCCACCCAAAACCCCTAAATTACAACCCTTAAATTGCACCCCTACCACAAAAAATTTGAATTCCCCTAGAACTCAGTTATCAATACACTAATACTCCCCTTAACCACCCCATTGTAAATTTCGTTTTTTATAAAATTCCCTACCCTTATTCATAATAAATTAGTTTTGAAGTTTGAAATTTAAATATCTCAAGAACGGTGCGAGCTAGACGAAATCTGACACAAGATTGTGTATATTATATACACACCGGACCGCACCGCTCCCGTGTATCCCCTCCCCCACCCTAAACCCCCAAATTACAACCCTTAAATTGCACCCCTACCACAAAAAATTTGGATTCCCTAAGAAATCAGTTATTAATACACTAATACTCCCCTTTAACTACCCTATTGTAAATTTCGTCTTCTATAAAATTCCACCCTTATTTATAACATTTTGGTATTGAAGTTTGAATCTAAATATCTCAAGAACGGTGCGAGCTAGACGAAATCTGACACAGGATTGTGTATATTACTTGTAATATACACACCGGACCGCACCGCTCCCGGGTATCCCTCCCCCCACCCTAAACCCCTAAATTACAACCCTTAATTTGCACCCCTACCACTAAAAATTTAAATTCCCCTAGAATTCAGTTATTAATACACTAATATTCCCTTTTAACCACCCCATTGTAAATTTCGTTATAAAATTCCCCACCCCTATTGCAATATTTTGGTTTTCTATACAAACTGGGTGCGTTGTTGACTACGATCTTAGATCGGAATTTGTGAATCGACGAGGCACTGTAGCCATAGTTTAGTTTAGTTTAGTTTTAAGACCTTTACAATTTTATATTAATTTATATTTTCTTTATATTTTACAATACTGTTTACAATTTACAATTTACACTTACTTTTACTTTTATTATTTATTTTTCCTGCGCCTTGCTCTCGCAAAATTCCTTTTAAACTTTTATTGTAAATTTTTTCGAGTGTTTGTGCTCGTAGGTTGACCAGAGTCTGTGACTCATTGTGTATAACGTACCGACAGAGCATATAGTGCATTTGTTACTTTAACATTTTTGGATCTAGACTGCGCGTAGTGCTACTGACTTAAACACAGGTGGTCTGGTGTTTACACTTGTCGGAAGAGACCGAGATTACTTAGTAATCTCGAAATTCCCTTAAGGAACCTTTAGCTTAGTTTGTTAGTATATACATAGATTATTATTTACACTTTACATTTTACAATTAATCAACTTACGTTTTATTACTTGGCTCGATATATACAAATTTTACATTTTACACTCGAGTTAAGTAAGGCGCCTCCCCCGAAAATAAAATGTTTGGGTATAGAACGCCAACAAAGGAGACCAGAACAGCCGACAAGGAACCCGCTAAAACGCCGGAGGGCAATAATACCTTCATAAAAAGTACTCCACCGAATGAAGGGAAGACCATGACCTCAACGGTCAGAAAGAGTATTGGAGAATGGGAGGCCGGAAAATCCGACCTCCAATTACACAAAAAGCTCCAAAGTAAAACACTGACTACTTCAAGGGAAGCCTCCTGCCTATCTTCGTCAGCAGAACCTACAAAGCCAAAACAAATGCCCTCGAACTCGCAAGGTGCTATGAGACAACCACAGAAAGAATTGGCCGAACTAGGTGAGTGTTCCCCCAAGAAAGCGGGAAAAACATCAAAATACGCAGACAGGATCTCGGAAGCACGAGCTTGCCTTACAAGAGCGAAACTGCACATGGGGAACTCGAGGAACACAAAGACGGAGATAAAGACAGAGGTTATCCAAGCCCTGGAAAGACTCTTCCAACTCGTAAAAGAGGCAGAATCAACTAAAGGCAAACGAAAGGACCTGGCCAACGAACCTCCAAACGAACAGAAGGAAGAGAGGAAAGAAGAAGAGATCAGAGAAAGAGAAGGGTTAAACAAAGAACTCTACGGCAAACTGGAAGAGCATGCAATCCTCATAAAAGAGAATACAGAGAAAATGGGGAAACTGACGGACCAGATAGAGAGCATGCAGAAGCAGACCTATGCGGGAGTAACTGCGACTTCTTCCTTGGAGAAGCGGCTTCCATCTCAGACCGCTCTCCACTCAATAATAGTAACTGCGAAGGACGACCAACAAACAGGTGATGAAGTCCTAAATAAGATCAGGAAGGCAATAAATGCAAAAGAGGGAGGAGTCGTAGTTGAAAAAATAAGAAAGGCAAAAGATAGAAAAATAATTGTTGGCTGTAGAACAGACGAAGAAAGAGAAAGCGTTAAAAATAGAATCAAGGAGTCTGGAGAAGATTTGAACGTGGAGGACATAAAAAACAGGGACCCACTTGTAATCTTGAAAGACGTGCTCAGCTGCAATAGTGACGAGGACATTACCAGAGCCTTACGCAACCAGAACAAAACCATGTTTATGAACCTGGGTGAACATGAGAACAAACTGGAAATTGCCTACAAAAGGCGTACCAGGAACCCCCACATGAGCCATGTCGTGATGAGGGTCTCCCCAAAACTGTGGCAGAGGATGACGGAGGCTGAGTCGGTCCTCATTGACCTTCAAAGGATAAGGGTGGCCGATCAGTCACCACTAGTGCAATGTTCCCTCTGCCTAGGGTATGGGCATGGCAGGCGCTTTTGCTTGGAGACCCAAGCAAGGTGCGGCCATTGCGGGGGGCCCCACGTCAGAGCAGAGTGCCCAGACTGGCTCGTGGGGGCGGCTCCGTCCTGCTGCAGCTGCACACGCTCAAAGCTAGAAAAGACTGACCATAACGCTTTCAGCCAGGAATGCCCCATTAGAAGGAAATGGGAAGCAATAGCAAGATCAAAGGTAGCGTATTGCTGAGGTGGCTTCCGGCGGAGAATCAGACTCCAAATATAATTTGGAACGAAATTCTGGCCGGAAAACCAACAAAGTAATAAACACAAAAGCTAAAATATACTCGTGGGGCCTTCCTGGCTGTAGTATTTGTAAACATCATAAGGGGAAACTTTTAAGGCAACATTGGAAGAGATACGGAGCCAAAATAATTAGCAAAAGGCAACACAAGTATATGCCTCCAAAAGTGTTTGACCAATTGGACAATTACCATCCATTCGGAATGCTGTGGGTGAAAACATCTTGCTTCGGGGACAACAATATTACCAAATATAAAGAGCATAGGCGGAATTGTACAATCGAAAAAGTAAGGAAAGTTGGATATGATATAAAACATAACCCTCCCCTTTCTAAGAATGAGTCAATTCTCGACACACACAAGCTCAATATAAAAACTCCGGGAGCGAACAAAAGTAATATAAATATTGAACAGCATCTCTGTAAAACAGCCAGCAAGTCAAATCCGACAGGGGTAAACACACAGATAAAACCAGTCGTGTTGGGACCTCTAAGGGCTAGGATGTAATGTGCAGTGTATACAATATATGTATTTGCTTCACATGTGTATTGGCATGAGGGCTACCCGTCACGTACACACTAAAACGACTCACAATCGTACTAAAAATTTACCACCTGATCTGGAGAGATATATCTATAGCAACAAAACGTGTCTAAATCCAATAATGTAAACATGTAATATATAATGTAAAGATAAGAAATGTAAATGTTAGCAAGTTGTTGAAAAACTGTACTAAAACGGAACTAAAATTAATATAATAAATATGTTAGATAGATAAGAATGCTAGAATATATATTGTGTATATATATAAATTAGCATACACTAAAAAGATAGATAAAATACATAGTTAAGAAGTTTTACAGCAAAATGTCTCCATAGAATGAGTTATATAAAAAGGCTCAAATTATAAAAAAATGTATACACATTTTAGATCTTAGATATAACATATTATTGCCCCTTTTTTTTTTTATTACAAATAAAAGTAGAAAGATAAAGATAAGTGAAAAAAGTCTCGGATTATGTCTGAGGAATTGTTAGCTCGCAGACTCCGCCTAGCGCGGAGATGGTAGGCGCCAAAAAAAAAAAAAAAAAAAAAAAAAAAAAACCTAACCTAACCTAACCTAACCTAACCTAACCTAACCTAACCTAACCTAACCTAACCTAACCTAACCTAACCTAACCTAACCTAACCTAACCTAACCTAACCTAACCTAACCTAACCTAACCTAACCTAACCTAACCTAACCTAACCTAACCTAACCTAACCTAACCTAACCTAACCTAACCTAACCTAACCAGTACAACTCAAACGAGCAACACCATAATATATAGCTCCGCGAAGAAATTCTATAATAAATAGAATAGCGCGTAATTTGCACGAGTAGCATAGTGCAAGTGAATGAGCAGTGCCCAATACACCTGGGAAAGTGTTTGTGAAGTGCTAACACCCGAGACCACGACGCAAGAGCAGCCGGACTTTCAACATCAAGGACACGGAAGAGGTTAGTTATACCACATTTGTTAGGTTATACAGGGATAGAGCCCATAAAGTTCTAGCCCCACGTGAAAAAATCCAGAAGATCGGAGCTGAAACGGCCGAGCTATTAGGCTTGCCGTTTTCAGAAAAAACACGTGGTGAAACCGCATGTATAACCTGGGCTAACCTCTTGCCTAGTACTTAACCCCACATTAAGTACACGAGGCGGCGACACGCGGTTTCAGCCTCCCGTGAAGACTCCGAAGCCGGCCCGAAGAATTACCCCAGCAACCACCTCAACACCCGAGAAGCACCTTGGAAGGGATCAGGTAGACCCGGAACTCCCAAACCCCTCATCCTAGACTCCTGAGACTGGTTCCATCTGAACCAGTATCCAAATCCCCTACCACAAAACCAACCCCCCCCCCCCTCCCCCCACCCCAATACCCCCTCCTTGGAGGAAACGGCCCCCACCACTTCAAATATCCCCTCCCTTCAGGAGAACCCTCTAACCCCCCCCCCCCGTACCCCCCCCCGACCCCCCCCCCCCCCCCCCCGACCAAGTCTCATCCCTGACATTTTCCACTCCCCCCTTTCCCCCCCTTTCCCCCCCTTTTTTGTCTCTGACATTTTCCACTCCCCCCTTTCCCCCCCCTTTTTTCCCCTTTCCCCCCCTTTTTTGTCTCTGACGTTTTCCACTCCCCCCTTTCCCCCCCTTTACCCCATTTCCCCCCCTTTTTTGTCTCTGACGTTTTCCACTCCCCCCCTTCCCCCCCCTTTTTTCCATTTCCCCCCCTTTTTTGTCTCTGACGTTTTCCACTCCCCCCCCCTCCCCCCCTTTTTGTCTCTGACGTTTTTCCACTCCCCCCTCCCTCCTTTGTTGTCTTTGACATTTTTCCACCCCCCCCTCCCCCCTTCTTTTGGGTTGCCTCACCCCCCCGAGGTTGTAACTCAGTAACCAGAGGAGACAAGTATAGCAAGTTTGGGGTCGTTGGAATCGCAAAGAGACGGCGCATCGACTGGCCCCAGCTGAATCACGAATCTCCTCACCACAAATAAGAAGACTGGGAGAAACAAGAAAGTAGCACACACAAACACCCCCGGGCACTGTCCAGACACTTGCACCGGGCAGCCCTGCAGATACGCGGGTACCGTACATTTGGTACAACATCACACAGTACTCCTTTAACAAACTGCGAGAACACCACGCTAACCACGCGCACATCGGCGTGAGACAAGATCATCAACATCACAGCAGCGAAAACACCAACCTAACTGCGCGCACCATCGGCGTAAGCGAAGACCTGCAGTGAGTCCATATCACATTAATATATAAGAATAGTCTTAAGTTATTAAATAAGTTAGAATAGAACACATAAAATGTCATCACAAAGCAACGCAGCACGCAACTCAGCCACGGAGGCCGCACCCGCGGCAACCCGATCGCTGAGGGAAAAAGTATTAAAAAAACTAGCAAAAACAACAGCCACGTCAGCGTCCGAGAGGATGGCCCATCGGACCCGTGCCCCGGCGAAGGCCAAGGCGATGTCTGAGGCAGACGTGGCAGTAGCACCCGCGGCCAAAAATCCGACCCAGCAACAGCCCCCCCTGGAACTGCCTGCCAGTACCAGCGAAGCTTCAGACACTCACACCCAAAGCCAAAAAAACAGTTTTGACCGGGTAATAGAGTGGAAGCAGCTGGGCATCTCCCCTCCCCGTCCAATAGAGTCCGACGAGGAGACCTCGGGCTCATCGTCTGCTGCTCCCAGCAGCAGACGCGTGAGCTTATTGTATAGGACCCCTAGGAGAGGCACGGGAGTGGAAATGGACAAGGCAACCAGGGAGGCCAACACCCTGTTGCAAACAGGGAAGGACGCACTGGAGGCCAGCGGAAATATAAAAAGAGAGGTAAAGACCACCACCATCGAGTGTCTGCAGGGGCTATACGAAATAGTGCTATCTACATGGGACTCGAGGTGCAGATATATCCACGAGTGGGAGAAGGAGCGATCTCGTAGCGCAAGAGAGCTGGTGAGGGTGGAGAGAGCCCACGCCAGGGAGATCGCCGAGATCACAAAAGCCCTCACTGTGGAGCTATCACTCGCTCGCGGTGAAATCACTAACACACTGAAAGAGGCTAAAGACATCCGGTCGTGGCTAGGCTACGAAACACTGGAGCCCTTCAGTGAAGTGAAGACCACCGCCAGAGAGGTCAGGTCCTTGGCAGCAGACCTGCGGCAGGAGCGCGAAAATGCCAAAAGTGAAGGAGGGACTGCTAATGTCGACCACCAAAAGTGGGAGACAGTAGAGGCAGGTCTCTCCAAACTAGAGGCAAACCATGCCGGCCTGTCCAACCAGCTGGACACGCTTCGCCGCAGTCTAAACAACTTTGCCGAGGATCTGAAAGCACCAAATCCAGTCCCAGACACATTCTATAGTCCCCTGAAACCGGAACACGACTTCTCAAGGATGGAGGAAGAAATCCACTCTATCCTTGAGAATACAAGTAAACTAGTAACAAAGCCGCCGCAATCCCCCCCACCACCACCACCCCCGCTGGATCTGTCCAGCCACCTCAGGCCTCTATCAGAGAGACTAGACATGGTGTCCTCTGATTTGCGAGTTCTACGAGATAAGGAACCACAACAACAGGTTCCCATCGTTCCAAGTCTGGACACGGAACTCGCAACGGTAGAGGTCAGGAGGACGCTGGACAGCATCCAGAAGGAAGTTGCCGAGTTAACAACGAGACCGCAAGTGCAGACGCAGGGCCCCAAAACGTTTGCCCAAGTAGCCAGAACCTCTAAGCCACCCAAACCAAAGCTCCCAAATCATACGCTGATCATCTCGTCGACGGACCCTAGGCATACGGGTGAAAACGTCATCGAGAGGATCACGTCAGCCCTGGACCTTAAAACGACGGGCGTGAGAGTCGACCAGATCCGCAAGGCTCGCAACCAGAAAGTGGTGATGAGCTGCGCGAGTAAGACGGATCTCATGCTCGTCAAGCAACAAGTCCAGGCCAGCAGGGAGTTATCGGTGCGGGAGCCAAGGCCAGGGAACCCGCTAGTCTGCATAAAGGGTGTTCTGTCCAGTTACACCAACGAAGAGATAGTTCACCTAATAAAAGTCCAGAACAAAGATCTTCTGACAAACGTTGGTGAATCTGGACAGAGCATGCGAATACGGTATCGTAAAAGAGCAAGAAACCAACACGAGTGCCATCCGGTAATCGAAGTCTCCACAGAAATGTGGAAGAATCTTACCGAAGCGGAGAAGATACACGTCGGAATAAAGCGCTGCACGGTCCAAGACCAATCTCCGCTGGTGCAATGCAGCAAGTGCCAGGGATATGGTCACAGTAGGACCATATGCACTGCAGCACACAACATCTGTAGCTACTGCGCTGGATCGCACAGCTGGAGTGAGTGCAAAAACCGCGTAGAAGCCAAAACACCGACGTGCACAAACTGCAAGGTGGCCAAGAAAGCAGGCAGCGAACTGTCTCATGCAGCAGTAAGTGAGGAGTGTCCTGAGCGAAGAAAATGGGACTTCATAGCAAGGTCGAGAGTTTCATATTGCTAAGGGCACTCCAGTAAGTCCATCACCAGTAGGTGGTCCCGTGTCCCCACGGCCCGCGACGGAACTGGGAGGCAAGTTGAAAATAATACAAATCAACTTGCAGCGCTGCAAGCGCACAACAGCAGAGCTCCACCAAGTGGCGAAGGAGAAGGGTATTTCAATTGCGTTGGTCCAGGAACCTTACATAGGGAGGACCGGCGTGATGAAATCGAACCCAGGCACGCAAGTCATCCAGTGCACTCTAAATCGCCACAAGGTTGTCAGGGCGGCCATTGTCGTCTTCGGGGGCAGTCTGGAGGTCATTCATGACCCTCAGATAGTCACCGAGGACGTGGCGGCCGTCATGATAAAAGTGGGCCAAATAAAGCTTGCAGTGATCTCAGTCTACTTCGCGGGGAGTGAGGACATGGGTCCGTACCTACAACATACTGAGGCATGCATAAACAAAATCAAAACAGCAAACATACTGGTGGGGGGCGACGTCAACGCCTGGAGCCAATGGTGGGGCAGCAGCGTAGAGAACCCTAGAGGGGCTGAGTACAACGCTTTCCTCAACGAGCGGGATCTCCAGATCCTGAACACGGGCCGTATCCCGACCTTCGAAACATACAGAGGCGACCAATTATACAGCAGTATGGTGGACGTCACTGCGTGCAGCCAGTCGCTACTGGCGAGGGTCGGGGAATGGCGGGTGGATAGAGGTCTCATAACATCAGACCACAACGCAATCACCTTCGCGGTACGTGTTGAGAAGGCCTTAGAACCCCTTAGGCCAATTACAACACGTATCTACAACACAAAGAAGGCGAAGTGGTCGGACTTCACCACCAAGTTCAAACAACATCTGGATAAGGACGCAATAACATACGACAGCGTTACAGCAGCACGAACTCCGGAGGATCTGGAGACATTCCTAAAGCTGTACATGGAAAACATCCACCGCTCGTGTGAGGACACCATCCCAAGGCGTAAAGCCCCAACACACGACTCAGTCCCACCTTGGTGGTCACCCTCTCTTGAGGTCCTCAAGAGAGAGGTGCTTACTAAAAAAAGGAGGATAAGGAACGCAGCCCCATCAAGAAGAAGCCATGTAATTGCTGAGTATTTGGCAATAAAAGAGGTTTACAGCACTAAATCATCTGAAGCCGCTACAGAGAGCTGGAAGGAGTTCTGCTCGACACAGAACCGAGAGAGCATGTGGGACGGCATCTATCGAGTACTCAGGAAAACAGCCAGGAGACAGGAGGACATGCTACTCCGAAACACCGCGGGCGAGACACTCAGCCCAGAGCAGTCCGCGGACCTCCTGGCCAAGACGTTTTACCCTGATGACTCGACAGAAGCCGATACCGAATACCATACCATGCTCAGGGATGACACGGATGGGAGAAACCTGGCGCTACTTCAAGGACTGTCGGATGACGACCCACCCTTTACAACCGCGGAGCTGGAAATGGTCCTTCAGGCCCAAAATCCGAAAAAAGCCCCCGGTCCCGATGGGTTGACATCCGACATATGCACAGCTGCGATAAATTGCAACAGGGAGGTGTTCTTGGCGCTGGCAAATAGATGCCTGGCGCTGTCGCACTTCCCTGAGCAATGGAAAGTAGCCCATGTGTGCATACTCCGAAAGCCAGGTAAAGAAGACTACACCCACCCGAAGTCCTACAGGCCAATAGGCCTGTTACCGGTTCTAGGCAAAATCGTCGAGAAACTCCTCGTGGGCAGACTGCAGTGGCACTTCTCACCAACACTAAATAAACAGCAATTTGGGTTCATGCCACAGCGAGGAACCGAGGACGCCCTCTATGCCCTAATGACGCACGTACGTGCCGAAATCAAAGCCAAAAAGATCGTGCTTTTGATATCATTGGACATAGAGGGAGCCTTCGATAACGCATGGTGGCCGGCTCTAAAAACCCAAATGGTTGGAAAGCGCTGCCCAAAAAATTTATACGCCCTAGTCAACTCATACCTGGAAGATCGTAAGATCCGGGTCAACTATGCCAGAGCGTCTAGTGAGAAGGGAACCACGAAAGGATGCGTCCAGGGCTCAATAGCCGGTCCGACGTTTTGGAACCTAATCCTAGACTCGCTCCTACACAACATGGCAAGTAAAGGGGTATACTGCCAGGCCTTCGCAGATGACGTGGTTCTAGTCTTCTCAGACCATGCGGTCAGTACCCTGCAGCAAAAAGCCGACGAAGCACTGGAGATGGTGGCAAGTTGGGGAGTCAGAAACAAGCTGCGTTTCGCCACGCATAAAACGAATGCAATGGTGATAACGAGAAAGCTTGTTTATGACGCCCCAATAATCCACATGTCCGGTGTTCAACTAGAGCTCGTCGATGAAATAAAGCTGCTGGGACTCAGGATAGACCGCAAACTCACCTTTAACGCGCATGTGTCCGCAACCTGTAAAAAAGCAGCGGATATTTACAAACAGCTAGCATGCGCGGCAAAGGTGACGTGGGGTCTGAACAAGGAGATTATCAGGACCATATATGTGTCGGTGATAGAGCCAATCGTGCTGTATGCAGCGAGTGCGTGGGAACCAGCTGCAGAGAAACTGATGTCACGTAATCAGTTTGATTCTCTGCAAAGGGGTTTCGCGCAAAAAATCTGCAAGGCATACCGCACGGTGTCTCTAACATCGGCATTACTTCTGTCAGGCCAACTACCCCTAGACCTCCGGGTATGGGAAGCCGCTACCCTTTTTAAGATCAAGAAAGGCATTTCCCAAGAGTTCGTTCCACCAGGCAGAGAGCTAGAAAAGCCGGCGGACAGCGAGCTCAATCCCCACCCGTCCTCACTCACAATAACTGAGTACACCCGCCTCGAGGACATGGAGCCCAAAACACTATCGACTCATCATGTGACAGGTCCCCAGATTTACACCGACGGCAGCAAGATAGAGGGGAAAGTCGGTGCTGCCCTCACATGGTGGGAAGAAGGGAAGGAAAAAACCAACAGAACCTTCCGCCTAGAGCCTCACAACACTGTCTTCCAGTCGGAAATGTACGCACTATTCAGAGCTGTCAAGTTGGCACGAGAATCTAGGGCGAGCCCCATCAACATACTGAGCGACTCAAGATCGTCGCTCGATCTGTTGAGGAGCCCGTCCGTTACTCACCGACTGGCACTCGAGATGAAGAAGTGCGTGCGTGAAATCCGGGAGGAGGACAGAGAGGTGAGGCTGTTCTGGCTAAGGGCTCATGTGGGGACTTTGGGTAATGAAAGAGCGGATGAACTGGCGAAAAAGGCAGCGCTAAAGAAGAAGACGGCCCCAGATTACGACTGCGTTCCCGTATCATACGTGAGAAGGAAGATACGGGAAAGCACTATCCAAAAGTGGCAGGTGCGCTATGACGCCTCCGACACGGGAGCGGTGACAAAAGTGTTCTTCCCAGACGTCCTGGCGGCGAAAAGAACACTTAGAGAAGCTGTCATCACTCCACTTCATGTCCAGGCCCTAACAGGCCATGGAGGTTTCTCGGCGTACCTGCATCGCTTTCACCTAAAGGATAGTCCAGCATGTGTCTGTGACCCTATCTGCGAGGAGACGATTTGGCATTTGCTCTTTGAATGTCCAAGATTCGGCATAGATAGGCTGGAGTTGGAACAAAAGATCCAAGTCCAACTAAACCAGCCTACGCTCCACACCATCATGGAGAAGCTCGCCACAAGAGCGCCGTTTCTGGAATTCTTGAGCAAGGTCGTCACCGTCGCGGTAAGGGCCAATAAAACAGGCGCATCCCCGCAGTCGCAATCTCAGTCTGCACCACAGCCTCAGCCTCAACTTCAGCCCCAACCTCACCACCACCAAATGCAACCTCAGCTTCCCTCGCAATCCCAACACCTTTCACCAACACAACCGCAACCACAACCGCAACCAACTCAGCCAAACCCAACAACGGCCATGCCAATTGGTCGATGGCTGGCGCTCGGGGAAGCAGCAGGAGCGCCAGGCATCAGACTACGAGGTGTGGCCCTCTTTATGAACCGCCCACGCGAAAAACTCGGCATTAGCTTCTGCCGTGCTGGACGAAACAACAAGGTAGCCATTTCACCAGGCCTTGCCGCCCTTGTCAACGGAAGCACTTCCAAAATGAGCATGAAGGCCAACAAATACTTGGCCTTACCGGAAGCGGAATTGGGGAACCACCGATGCCGAATGATGCGATCTCTCGACAAGACGATCGCACTATTCGAGTGGGGGGCCCTAAATCCGTTTTCCCAGGCGTGCTCATTGCTTCTGGAGATAGCGGCGGCAGGATGCGGGACGAACACCAGTTCCCGCATCATAAGCATCGACGCAATGGTGGTGGAGCGGGAGAGGGGAGAAGTCTCGGACCGGATCGCATGCATTGAAGCATCAGTGCATCACGAAGTGGTTGTCTATGAAGACAGGGGGGAAGACCTAGGTTTTCTGAAGACCCCCCGCAGAGACGCCACAAGTGCATCCGGCCCAAACATCAGCCAGAGTTCTCCCCAACCCACCTCCGCCAGCCTAAGCATGTCCGAAAAAGTCCAGCAATTGGCAGCCGCCGAGAAAGACGCAATGAAGCGGAGCTCAGGAGGGTCACCCGAGGAAGAGCAAGCCAAAAGGAAACGGTTATCAACCTTTCGGAGTTTCATAGGAAGGTTGATACCCAAAAGAATAAATGGGCAGGAGATGGCGGTGAGGGACTTCCTGCGTTCAAAACCTAGAAGTCCTTCACAGCCATTACCTCAAAAAACCAGAGCAGATATGGGGCAAGTCACCGCTCCTAGCCTACAGCCAGCGTCAGAACCCGCGGAACACTTTGCCAACGCCTTCCAAGAGTACGTAGCGGTCGTGAGAGCAACCAGGGAGGTAAACCTCGCGACCTGCAAGAAAATCCTGCAGATCTTCCAGCTAAACATTGAAGGTCTGCTCAGGGTGCTACTCGAGGAAGCAGAGGCCGCCGTGTACGACAACGCCAACTCCCAGATCATCGCAGGGAAAATGGCGGGGCCATACATGGCTGCCTACAGCGCAGCAAATGGTTTCGTGGCTCTGGACGAGGACGAGACGAGGCGTAAAGGCGAACCCGTTTTCGCAACACCACCAAGCGATCCCATCGTAGTCACCGCCCGATGTACCAAAATAATGCTGGACGACAAGATTCTCGGAATGGCCCAGTCCATTCTAGGGAAATCTCAAAGTCCGGCATTGCAAGGGGGTTGGGCGGTACCAGTCATCAAATGGGTTAACGGGGTCCCCGGATGTGGCAAGACGACTTGGGTGGTTGGTAACTTCAATGAGGACAAAGACGTTATAGTCACCACGACGACCGAAGCAGCCAAGGATCTCCGTGAAAAGCTAGCGCACCGCTACGGAGATCACGTCATCTTCAAAGTGCGCACTATGGCCTCCATTTTAGCAAATGGTTTCAAGAAGCGCGACCGTTGCTACCGTCTAACGGTAGACGAGGCGCTGATGAACCATTTTGGGGCCATAGTGATGGCTGTGAGGTTGTCGGGAGCAAGCGAAGTTGTCCTCATTGGAGACATAAACCAGCTATCCTACTTGGACAGAGAGAACCTATTTCATCTAAGGTATACCCGTCCAAGCCAGATTACAAGAGTTAGTCTGGAGTTGTTCTGCACCCATCGGAACCCAGCGGATGTAGCGTTTGCCTTGCGCGAGATATACGCAGGTATATACTCGTCGAAGTCTGGCACGTCACAAGTCCATTCCCTGAGGCTGGAGAGTCTCAGGGGTTCGCAAATACCCAAAACCGCCCATAATACCCTGTTCTTGACCCATACGCAAGAGGAGAAATCCGTGCTGATGGGCCAAGAATACGGGTCTGGCGAGGGGTCGCGGATCCTGACGATTCACGAGTCTCAGGGACTGACTAGTGAAAAGGTAGTCATAATCAACACCAAGGCTAGGAGCCTAAAGATACATGACAGCGTTCCCCATGCGGTTGTGGCGGTCTCCAGGCACTCGGTCAGCTGTGTCTACTACACCAATGACGCAGATGACGCGATAGGCCGCTTCGTCAGGGCAGCTATGGATGCGCCAACTAAAACGGTCGTTGACTATAATCTGAAAATGGCCATGCAGCATCGGGACATAGCAGTCACCAAAGCCCTCCAAGCCACAGCGAAATCCGTGGCTGAGTGCTTGAAGCGTGTAAAGTAGCAATAATTTCTTCCAGTTAAATCGGGAGAGGTGGCTCCCGGAGGTAGGTCTGCAGAAAGCGCGGGCAATCCCTGGGAGCCACACCCCCCGAATCAAATCAAATCAAAGTTAAAACCAACAAGGTTTAAGACAAAAGAAAAACAGCATGACGAGAAAAGGAAAAAAAAAAAAAAAAAAAAAAAAAAAAAAAAAAAAAAAAAAAAAAAAAAAAAAAAAAAAAAAAAAAAAAAAAAAAAAAAAAAAAAGTGAATGGACTCACATAGTGATTAAGGTAATAAAAAAAGGAGTAAGATGTAGAGTAGTATAACAAATTAGCAATAAATTAAACATCAAATAAACAGCAAAAAAAAGGGTACGGACGCATAGTCTGTAGTTGTCATAGTATTATTTAAAAAAAAAAAAAAAAAAAAAAAAAACCTAACCTAACCTAACCTAACCTAACCTAACCTAACCTAACCTAACCTAACCTAACCTAACCTAACCTAACCTAACCTAACCTAACCTAACCTAACCTAACCTAACCTAACCTAACCTAACCTAACCTAACCTAACCTAACCTAACCTAACCTAACCTAACCTAACCTAACCTAACCTAACCTAACCTAACCTAACCTAACCTAACCTAACCTAACCTAACCTAACCTAACCTAACCTAACCTAACCTAACCTAACCTAACCTAACCTAACCTAACCTAACCTAACCTAACCTAACCTAACCTAACCTAACCAGTACAAGTCTAAAACACGCCACGCAACTTTATAGCTCCGCCAAAAAAAAATCTTTTTAAAAAGAAAAGCGTGAGCTACGCGAGTGAAACTTTGTGCAAGTGAAAGAGTTTAGCCCGGAGCACGTGTGATATCGTTTGTGAAGCGCCAAACCATCAAGCAGAGAAGCAGCACCGCCCGGACTTTGGAGTCGAATCACACGCCAGAGGTTAGTGAATCAGCAAAGAATAGGTTATCCAAAGATAGAGCCAACAAAGCCCAAGCCACACGTGTAAAAATCTTCGAAATCGGAGAAGAGCCTGCAAAGTTATTAGGCTCGCCGTTTTCGAGGAAAACACGTGCGAAACCGCGTGGCCATAACCTAAGCTAACCTCTGTGTAGTACTTAACCCAACTTTTAGTACACGAGGCGGCGACACGCGGTTTCAGCCTCACGTGAAGACTCCGAAGCCGGATCGAGGATCCACCCCCGCAGCCACCAAGAACACCACGGAGCGCCTTGGAGGGCCCAGGTAGGTCCAGAACTCCCAAACCCGCTACCCTAGAATCCTGAGACTGGTTCCGTCAGAACCAGTTTCCTTAAACCCCACCACAGACCCAAACACCCCCCCTCCCAAAAATACCCCCCCCCCCATTTACCCCCCCCCCACAAAATTCAATATCCCCTCCCTGGGAGGTAAGCTTCCCCCACCACCCAACATATCCCCTCTCTTTGGACCCCCCCCCCCCCCACCCCCAACCAACCCACGAAACCTACCCCCCCCCCAACCCCCCTCCCCTACCCCTATTCGCCCCACGAAACCACCCTCCCCCCCTCCCCCTCCCCCTCCCCCTATTTTGGGTTACCTCACCCCCCCGAGGCGCACTTTCGGCCAGGAAGGAGCTAGGAACACCGAGTTTGGGGTCATTGGAATCGGGAAGAGAAGACGAAGAGATTGGCCCCAACAGAATCCTCGATTTTAGCTCCACCTCCGAGAAACACAACACTTCACAAGCCAAACACACGCGGGCGCCGCCCTGCATTTGCACAAAGTTTCACAAATATAGTACCGCACCACCAAGGTACTTCGCGTTCCTGTACTCCGCGAACAAGACCGCAGGAAACCAGCGACAACACCGCCACGAAAACCACCAGTGGAACATCGCGTCATCAAAGAATAACGTGAGTCCATCACACCTAGTTTTAGTTAGAAAATAAGTAATTATAAGTTAGTTGTAATCTATTTATTGACATCACACAAAATGTCATCCAGTTCAGCAATACGCAAGTCTGTCACGGACGCTGCAGCAGCACCTGCGGCGACTCGAACGCTGCGCGAGAAGGTGCTGAAGAACGCAGCCAAGTCGACGATGTCGGAAAAAACGGCGCACCGAGTGCGTACAAACCGCGTCCCGACCTCAGCGAAAGCGGCATCCGTGGCAGATGCAGTAGTAACAGTAACAACAACAGCACATAAAAAGATACCAGAAGCTAAGAGACCGACAACAACAACGCAACCTATTCCCACTGACACTCAGGCGACACCCTCGGAGCTAAGCGACGTCTCCACAATTCCAGCACCGGAGACGGCAGCAAAGGGAGTAGCCGAAAAAGTTATTGAGTGGGAGCAGCTGAGCATTTCGCCCCCGCACCCAGTCCTGTCAGACGAGGAAAGCTCGACATCGTCGACCGCTTTTAACGATAGAAGAGCGAGCCTTATCTACAGGACCCCAAGGCGTAAGACGGGGGTCGTAATGGATTTGGCCACAAGAGAGGCCAATACACTGCTCCAACAGGGAAAGGATGCGTTGGAGTCGAGTGGCAATATTAAACGGGAGTGCAAAGCAACCTGCCATGAGTGCTTGCAAGGCTTATATGAGATCGTCCTGTCAATGGCCGATTCTCGGGCGAGGAACAAGAACGAGTACGAGAAAGATCGCTCCCGCCACGCGAGAGAACTGGTGAGGGTGGAAAGAGCTCACGCCAGGGACATCGCGGAGCTCAGCAAGAGCCTCTCTCAGGAGCTGACCCTCGCCCGGATCGAAATAACAGAGACGCTGAAGGAGGCCAAAACCATCCGGTCCGAAGCCGAGGAGCCCTTCAGAGAGGTGAAGGCCACGGCAAAAGATATTAGGAAATTAGCCGCAGACCTTCGGCAGGAGCGTGAAAGCGCTAAAAAGGAGGGCGAGACCGCCAGAAGTGACCAGAAATGGGAGACGCTTCAGGCGGGCCTCGCCCGAATGGAAAACAACCAAGCCAGCCAGTCAAACCAGCTGGACACGCTCCGCCGAAGCATCACAAAAATAACAGAAAAACTGCACACGCCACACGTCACCCCAGACAGCGAACAACATCCCCAGCAAATAAGAGAGGATCTAGACAGGATGGAGGCAAATCTCCAGACCATCCTGGAGAACACTCAAAAACTTATAACAAAACCACCACAAACACCCCCCCCACCACCACCTCCTCTAGACTTAACTAGTCACCTCAAGCCTATCTCGGAGAGGCTTGAGTTAGTGTCCTCCGACTTGCGCGTACTGCGGGATAAGGAGCCCCAGATGGCGGCTCCTAGCGTCCCAAACCTGGACGCTGAACTCGCAGTGGTTGAAGTACGGAGGACGCTTGACAACATCCAGAAGGAGGTGTCAACGATTTCGGGGAGACCACAGGTTCAGCAAAACAAAACATTCGCGCAAATGGTTCAAACACCGAGAGCACCCAAGCCCAAACTTCCCAACCACACCCTGATCATCTCGTCGACGGACCCCAATCACACCGGGGAAAATGTCATCGAGAGGATCAGCACGGCACTGGACTTCAAGAAGACAGGTGCAAAGGTCAACCAGGTGCGTAAAGCTCGGAACCAGAAGGTGGTTCTGAGTTGTGCCAGCAAAAGTGACCTGCACCTAGTAAAACAGCAAGTGCAAGCCAGCAAGGAGCTCTCGGTGAGGGAACCAAAGCCGGGGAACCCTCTTGTGTGTGTCAAGGGTGTGTTGTCCAGCTACACCAACGAGGAGATCATAGATCTCATCAAAGCGCAGAACAGCCATCTTCTGCAAAACGTTGATGTAGCAGGACAACACATAAGAGTCAAATACAGGAAAAGGGCACGAAATCCGCACGAGTGCCATCCGGTTCTGGAAGTCTCCCCAGCGCTATGGAAGCAAGCAACGCAAGCAGAAAGGTTGCACGTCGGCATCAAGCGCTGCACAGTGGTGGACCAGTCCCCCCTCGTCCAATGCAGTAAATGCCAAGCATATGGTCACAGCAAGACCGTATGCTCGGCTGCAAAAGAAATTTGCAGTTACTGCAGCGGCACGCACACCTGGAGGGACTGTAAGTCCAGAGCAGCAGCTGAACCACCGTCGTGCATAAACTGCAAAATAGCGCACAAAACGGGCTGCGAAAAAGAGCATGCAGCAGTAAGCGAAGAGTGCCCCGAACGCAAGAAATGGGACTACATAGCAAGGTCGAGAGTCTCATACTGCTAAGGGCACCCTGCCGCAACCCTTAGATACCCCATCATCCCCCCAACACCAAACAGGATCGAGAGGCAGGCTGAACTTCATCCAAGCCAACCTACAACGCTCCAAACTAGCAACAGTTGAGCTCCACCATGTGGCGAGAGAGAGAGGAGTTTCAGTTGCACTAGTCCAAGAACCCTACACAGGAGCGACTGGTGTAATGAAACAAAGCTCCGGCACGAAAGTCATCCAGTGTACTCTCAATCGCCATAAAAACGTTAAAGCGGCCATTGTCGTTTTCGGGGACGATGTGGAGGTCATCCATGACCCCCAGTTAGTCACCGAAAACGTTGTAGCCGTATTAATAAAGGTGGACAAAATGATGCTGGGAGTGATCTCGGTCTACTTTGAGGGGACTGAAGACCTGGGCCGGTATCTAAGACAAACTGAAGCATGCATCGACAAGCTAAAAACATCCAACATACTGGTGGGAGGGGATGTAAACGCCTGGAGCCAATGGTGGGGGAGTGTTAGCGAGGACGACAGGGGGGCGGAATATAACGCCTTCCTAAACGAGCGGGACCTTCAGATTCTGAACATGGGCCAAACCCCAACCTTCGAAACATACAGGAGAGGACAGTTGTACAAGAGTATAGTGGATGTTACTGTGTGCAGCCCGTCACTGTTGGCGAGGGTTGAGGGATGGCAAGTGGACAGAAGTCTTATAACATCAGACCACAACGCAATAACCTTCTCGATGCGCCTCGAGAAAGCCCTAGAACCTCTTCGGCCAATCTCGACACGCATCTATAACACAAAGAAGGCGAAGTGGTCGGACTTCACCACAAAGTTCAAATCTGGCCTGGACGAAAACGCTATAACACCTGACAGCGTCGCAGCAGTCCAATGCCCAGAGAGTCTGGAGGAGCTCCTGATACAATACACGGAGCACATCCACCGCTCATGTCTAAACACCATCCCCAAAAAAAGAGCCCCGAAGCCCAATCTAACCCCTCCATGGTGGACACCTTCCTTAGCCAGCAGGCAAAAAGAGGTTCTGAGAAAAAAGAGGAGAATAAGAAACGCAGCCCCATCGCGGAAAACCTTCGTCATCGAAGAATACTTGGCCGCAAAAGCCGAGTATACTATAGCAGCAAGTGAGTCGGCCACAGAGAGTTGGAAGGAGTTTTGCTCGACGCAGGAACGAGAGAGCATGTGGGATGGTATCTATCGAGTCATCAGGAAGACAGCCAAAAGACAAGAGGACATGCTCCTCAGGAATACCGCGGGCGAAACACTCAGCCCAGATCAGTCCGCGGATCTTTTGGCAAGCACGTTTTACCCTGACGACTCGATAGAAACCGACTCGGAACATCACACAATGCTCAGGAGCCTAACAGAAGGCAAAAACCCGGCGGAAATACAAGGTCTGTCGGATGACGACCCACCCTTCACAACCGCGGAGCTTGAAATGGTCCTTAGGGCACAAAACCCGAAAAAAGCTCCCGGTCCCGATGGGCTGACATCCGACATATGCACAGCTGCAATAAACTGCAACAGGGAAGTATTCTTGGCAATAGCTAACAAATGCTTAGCGCTGTCGTACTTCCCCAAGCAGTGGAAAACAGCCCATGTGTGCATACTCCGCAAGCCGGGTAAGGAAGACTACACCCATCCTAAGTCGTACAGGCCAATCGGCTTGTTATCGGTCCTGGGAAAGATAGTCGAGAAACTCCTGGTAGGAAGACTCCAGTGGCATTTCCTCCCGAAATTCAACAACCAACAATTTGGATTCATGCCACAGAGAGGGACCGAGGACGCCCTCTATGCCCTAATGAAGCACATACGTGCGGAAAGGGAAGCCACAAAAATAGTGCTCCTAGTATCATTGGACATAGAGGGTGCCTTCGACAACGCATGGTGGCCGGCTCTAAAGCAGCAGTTGACGGAGAAGCGCTGCCCCAAAAACATCTACGCCCTCGTAAGCTCCTACCTCGAAGACCGGAAGATTGAGGTCAACTATGCCAGAGCGTCTAGTACAAAGGAAACCACCAAAGGATGCGTTCAAGGCTCCATAGCCGGTCCGACGTTTTGGAACCTTATACTAGACTCACTCCTACACAAAATGGCTAGTAAAGGGGTCTACTGCCAAGCCTTCGCAGACGATGTAGTCCTTGTATTCTCAGGTCATGTAGTCAGCACCCTGCAGCAGACAGCCGAAGATACGCTTCGAGATGTGGCTGATTGGGGAGATCGTAACAAGCTACGTTTCGCCGCGCACAAAACAAACGCGATGGTGATAACGAGAAAGCTAGTATACGACACCCCAATCATCCACATGTCGGGCGTTCGGCTGGATCTGGTCGAACAGATCAAGCTGCTGGGCCTCATAATAGACTACAAGCTCACCTTCAACGCGCACGTCGCTGCAACCTGTAAAAAGGCGGCAGCAATCTACAAACAGCTGGCATGCGCGGCTAGGGTGACGTGGGGCCTCAACAAAGAAATAATAAGGACTATATATGTGTCGGTGATAGAGCCAATCGTGCTGTATGCAGCCAGTGCTTGGGAACCCGCTGCCGAGAAGCTGATGACAAGAAATCAGCTAGACTCGTTGCAGAGAGGGTTCGTCCAAAAGATCTGCAAGGCATACCGTACGGTGTCTCTGACATCGGCACTACTCCTGTCGGGCTTACTACCCCTGGACCTCAGGGTACTGGAAGCCGCTACCCTCTTCAAGGTTAAAAAAGGTCATTCCCAAGAGTTTGTCCCACTGGGCAGAGAAGTTGAACAAAAGGTGGACAGCAGACTCAACCCCCACCCGTCCTCACTCACAATAACAGAGTACATCCGCCTCGAGGACATGGAGCCCGATACCCTATCAACCCACCACGTAACTGGTCCCCAGATTTTCACTGACGGCAGCAAGATTGAGGGGAAAGTCGGAGCTGCCCTCACGTGGTGGGAAGAAGGAAGGGAAAAGAAGTTTAGAACTTTCCGCCTAGAGCCTCACAACACTGTCTTCCAATCGGAGATGTACGCGCTACACAGAGCTGTCCAGCTGGCACGAGAATCCAGGGCGAGTTCTATCAACATATTGAGTGACTCAAGATCGTCACTCGATCTGTTGAGGAATCCGTCCGTCTCCCACCAGCTGGCACTGGATATGAAGAAGTGCGTGCGCGAGATCCGGGAGGAGGGCAGGGAGGTGAGGCTCTTCTGGCTACGGGCTCACGTGGGGACGCCAGGGAATGAGAGAGCTGACGAACTGGCAAAGAAGGCAGCGCTCACAAAGAAAACAGCACCAGACTACGACTGCGTTCCCGTATCATACGTGAGGAAGAAGATACGGGAAAACACTATCAAAAAGTGGCAGGTGCGCTACGGATCCTCCAGCACAGGAGCGGTGACAAGAGTGTTCTTTCCAGACGTCCTAGCGGCGAAAAGAACACTCACAAACGCTGTTATCACACCGCTCCATGTCCAAGCCCTAACCGGTCATGGGGGATTCTCGGCATACCTGCACCGCTTCCACTTGAAAGATAGCCCAGAATGCGTTTGTGACCCTGGCTGCGACGAAACAATATGGCATCTACTGCTCGAATGTCCAAGATTTGGCAGAGATAGGCTGGAGTTGGAACAGAAGATCCAAGTCCGACTAGACCAGCCTACCCTCCATATTATAATGGAGAAACTCGCCACGAGAGTTCCGTTCTTGGCATTCATGAGCAGAGTCGTCAGCGTCGCAATTAGGGCTAACAAAACAAGCGCATCCCCGCAGCCGCAGTCTCACCCTCAACCTCAACCTCAGCCTCAGCTTCTACCACCACCACAACCTCCAAACCCAAACCAACTGCATTTACAGACACAGCCTTCACCTCTATCTCAGCCTCAACAACAACAACAGCAGCCTCAACCACCACTACCACTACCACTACCGCAACTGCAAACACCCTCACAATCGCTGCAACAACCCCAGCGACAAATGCCGATCAGCCAATGGCTGGCGCTCGGAGAAGAAGCAGGAGCGCCAGGCATCAGGCTTCGCGGAGTGGCCCTCTTTATGAATCGCCCCCGCGAAAAGCTCGGCATAAGCTTCTGCCGTGTTGGACGAGACCGAACAATAGCCATATCACCAGGCCTCGCCGCTCTTATCAACGGAAGCACCACTAAAATGAGCATGAAGGCCAGTAAGTATCTGGCCTTACCGGAGACGGAAATGGGGAATCACCGATGCCGAGTACTGCGATCGCTCGACAAGACGATCGCATTATTCGAGTGGGGAAACCTAAATCCGTTTACCCAAGCATGCTCACTGCTTCTGGAGATAGCAGCGGCGGGATGCGGGATGAACATCAAGTCCCGCATAATAAGTGTCGACGCTATGGTGGTGGAAAGAGAGAGGGGAGAAGTCTCAGACCGAATCGCTTGCATCGATGCCTCGATGCATCATGAAGTGGTGGTCTATGAAGACAGGGGGGAAGACCTAAGTTTCCTCAAAACCCCCCGAAAAGATGCTGCCAGCGCATCCGGCCCCAACACCAGCCAGGGCCACCCCCAATCCGCATCCGCCAGCCATAGCATGTCAGAAAAGGTCCAACAACAGGCAGCCGCCGACAAAGCCGAAGCGAAATACGGCTCAAGAGGGTCGCTCGAGGATGAAGCACGACAGCAAAAACGGCTATCGACCTTCCGGAATTTCATGGGAAGGTTGATACCCAGAAAAAGAAATGGGCAAGAAACAGCGGTGCGAGACTTCCTAAGGCTAACACCTAGGAAGTTCGCGCAGCCACCACCGCCAAAAACAAGAGCAGAAAAGGGGCAAGTCACCGCTCCTAGCCTAAAGCCAGCGTCGGAGCCCGCGGAGCACTTCGTAAACGCCTTCCACGAGTACGTAGCGGTCGTGAGAGCAACCAAGGAGGTTAATCTCGCGACCTGCCAGAAAATCCTGCGGACCTTCCATCTCAATATTGAAGGTCTGCTTAGGGTTTTGCTCGAGGAAGCGGAGGCCGCCGTGTATGACAACGCCAATTCCCAGGTCATCACAGGGAAAATGGCGGGGCCATACATGGCTGCCTACAGCGCAGCGAATGGCTTCGTGGCTCTGGATGAGGACGAGACGAGGCGCAAAGGCAAACCCGTATTCGCAACACCACTCAGCGATCCCATTGTAGTCACCGCCCGATGCACCAAAATAATGCTGGACGACAAGATCCTCAGAATGGCGGAAACCATTCTCAGGACTTCATATAGTTCGGCATTAGGAGGAAATTGGGCGGTACCATCAATCAAATGGGTTAACGGGGTCCCCGGTTGTGGCAAAACGACTTGGGTGGTTGGAAACTTCGATGGGGACAAAGACGTCATTGTAACCACGACTACTGAAGCAGCCAAGGATCTCCGAGGAAAGTTAGCGCACCGCTACGGAGATCATGTCATTTTCAAGGTGCGCACTATGGCCTCAATACTAGCAAATGGGTTCAAGAAGCGAGACCGCTGCTACCGTTTAACGGTAGACGAGGCGCTAATGAACCACTTTGGGGCTATAGTAATGGCTGTGAGGTTGTCTGGGGCAAGCGAAGTTGTCCTCATCGGAGATGTAAACCAGCTATCCTACTTGGACAGAGAGAACCTATTCCAACTAAGGTACACCCGTCCAAGCCAGATAACAAACATCAGTCTGGAGTTGTTCTGCACGCATCGGAACCCTTTGGATGTAGCGTTTGCCTTGCGCGAGATATACGCTGGCATCTACTCGTCAAAGTCGCAGGTCCACTCCTTGAGGCTTGAGAGTTTCAGAGATTCGCAAATACCGAATACCGCCGAAAACACCCTATTCTTGACACATACGCAAGAGGAGAAATCCATGCTCATCGGTCAAGAATACGGGTCTGGCGGAGGTTCGCGGATCCTGACGATTCACGAGTCTCAGGGGTTGACATGTGACAACGTCGTCATAATCAACACCAAGGCTAGGAGCTTGAAGATCCACGACAGCGTCCCCCACGCGGTAGTGGCGGTCTCGAGGCACACGGTCAGCTGCGTCTACTACACCGATGACGCAGATGACGCAATAGGCCGGATCGCGAAGGGGGCAATTGGTGCGTCAACAAAAACGGTCGTCGACTACAATCTAAAGATGGCCATGAAACACCGAGACGCAGCAATCGTGGAAGCCCTGGCAAAGCTCGCAAAGTCCGTGACAGACAAATAGCACTTAAGGCTTAAGGCTACTAAGGAAAAAAAAAAAAAAAATAAAAAAAAAAAAAATAAAAAAATAAAAAAAAAAAAAAAAATAATAATTATTACAAAAGCAAAATAAAAGCGGTGGCCTCTACGGCAATAAGCCTTCACAGGCTATTGGAGGCCACTGACAGCATAAATAACAAAGAATAACATTAAGATGTCAAAAAAAAAAAAAAAAAAAAAAAAAAAAAAAAAAAAAAAAAAAAAAAAAAATTTTTAGATATGTAAGTGTGTGATGGACTCACTCTTAGTTTTTAATGACTGTGTAATAGTGTTAGTCGTCCGCGGAGGACAGTAACTGTTAATAAACGTGTAAGCATTCAATTATATCAATAAAAAAAAGCAAAAAAGAGTACGGACGAAAGGTCTGTAGGAGAAATTGTATCATTTAAAAAAAAAAAAAAAAAAAAAAACCTAACCTAACCTAACCTAACCTAACCTAACCTAACCTAACCTAACCTAACCTAACCTAACCTAACCTAACCTAACCTAACCTAACCTAACCTAACCTAACCTAACCTAACCTAACCTAACCTAACCTAACCTAACCTAACCTAACCTAACCTAACCTAACCTAACCTAACCTAACCTAACCTAACCTAACCTAACCTTTTTTTTTTTTTTTTTTTTTTTTTCGTGGGGAAAATCCTCATGGACGCACTCCGCCCGGGGAAGGCGGAGCCAGTGTCGGACTCTTACCGACTAAAAACCACCACGGTGTTCCTCTACCGACCCTTGGCCAGGGGCGTGGGAAACTTAACTCGCCCAACCATCCCCGGCAGGTCCCGGCTCGCCACTAACAGGCGAGCCCCTTCACCCCGTGTGGCAACCACATCGGCCGCACCCTCCTCTTGACTGGCGCGCGCGGAACACGACGCGCCACCGGCACGGGCCTTGTCTGGTCGGGCGGCGGGCCACCCCGAGTCCGCCGCCCGCAGGCCCACACTTAGGGTGGCTGGAGGTCGGCATACGCCCTCCTGCGACGCCCAGGTCGCCTTCTGCGGGAGGGAAGGGAGGTAATCGCCTCTCTAACTCTCTCCGCCGCCTCCTTAGCGAGCATCACCTCCTCGCAAAAGGAGACGACGCCTTCCCAAGCGCTCCCACTCGCGACCATCGACTGAACCACGGCCGGAAGCGAGAGATCGCTGCCGCCTACTGCAGTGATGAGATCACGGCGCTGCGTGGCCCAAGCTGGGCACTCCTCCAGTGTGTGCCGCGCCGTGTCCTCTGGGCAGCTCCCGCAGTGATGACACTCGGGTGTCGGCTCCCGGCCTATGCGACACAGATACTTCCCGAAGCAACCGTGCCCCGAGAGTATCTGCGTCAGCCGGTAGGTGAGGGCGCCATAGCTCCTCTCCAGCCACTCCTCCATGACGGGCCTTACCGCCGCGATTACGGCGTGCCCTGCGCTGGGTTGCGCAAGTCGCTCCTCCCATTCAGCCGCTAGGATCTGGCGGACCTCGCTCCGATCAGGCGGGTCCTCGCGCTGATGATACCTCAGCGCAAGGTCTCTCGCCTCCAGATCCCAGGGCATTGATCCGGCAAGAAGGCTCGCCACCTCGAAGGAGATCGTACGATACCCCCGTATCACCCTGACGGCCATCGCACGCTGCGGCCTACGCAGCAGCGCGACATTGCCTGGCGTCAGGGCGTCTGCCCACACTGGGGCCCCATAAAGGGCCATGGACCGTACGATCCCCACGTAGAGCCTCCGGCAGGAGGCATTTGGCCCTCCCAAGTTTGGCAGCAGCCGCGATAGCGCAGCCGTGGCCCCTAACAGCTTGGGCGCCAACCGCTTAAAGTGCGGACCAAAGTCCCACCGGCTGTCGAGGACGAGTCCCAGGTACTTCATCGTCGACTCGATACCGATGCGGACGCCTCCTACCACTATATGGGATCCCAGAGGTGGCCTCTTCCGAGGCCCATGAAAACACAGGGCCTCAGACTTATGTAGAGCCACCTCGAGACCCAACCGCCGGATCCTCGCAACGACTAGCGCAACCCCCGCTGTCGCCAGCATGGTCGCCTCCCGGTGTGTCTTCCCCCTCGCCGTGACTAGCGTGTCGTCAGCGTAGCACGTCATGCCAACGCCGTGGAGAAGAGCACCGCGCAGCACCCAGTCATAGCCGATGTTCCACAGAAGCGGTCCCAAAACCGATCCCTGTGGGACACCGCATGACATCTCTCGCCGACCCCATACTTCCCGACCCGGGTAGATGACGGAACCTAACCTAACCTAACCTAACCTAACCTAACCTAACCTAACCTAACCTAACCTAACCTAACCTAACCTAACCTAACCTAACCTAACCTAACCTAACCTAACCTTGACTGTCCAGCTAATAGTCTAGAGAGATTTGAGATTGAGCAGGAGTTAGGCATAGAGATCAGAAGCGAAAATATAAGTAGTTTAACAGCAAGTAGCAGAACAAGGGAAAAATTTATTAAATTCTGTGTCAAAATTGCTGCTAAGACCATAAGAAGGAATAAATAGGAAACTCTATGCTTAGTATCTATATTTAACTATAATATTAAACAGTAGCATAGCCCAAGAAAATCTAAAAAGTCCGTAAATCTATGGTAAATCAAAAATTTTGTTATTTTTGGAAAAATATAAAAATTGTATATATAAAAATTTGTATGTTAGAATAAGGATGTGTAGACATGTCATATGCATAGGATAATAATGATATTTATGTTTTTCAAAAGACTGAATAACTGTATATAAACCACTATGCTAAGCTAACGATATACAGAATAAGAAAGATGTTTGTGGCTTGCTGAAATGTAACTGACTGATTATTATTGTTTATAAAAAATGGGATAATAGTATAAGAAATAGTTTAAAGACTGAAAGTAATTTAAGATGCATAGTAACGTGCAAATAGATATAAGAAGGATGAAACAAGAATGATAGAAAGTAACATAAAAGAATAAAAGATAAATAATAAGAAAAGATACAAAAAGGCTCTGATCAAGTCAGAGGGTTCACACACGCAAAGCCCTGTGATGACGGGTGCTATTTAAAAAAAAAAAAAAAAAAAAAAAAAAACCTAACCTAACCTAACCTAACCTTCAGCGTCGTATAACGGCTTGCTCCGTCAGCCGGGTCCCTCTCGCAAGACCTAAAAACATCACCTGGTCACCTGGCTCCCGTCTGCTGCTGGTAGCGTCGCTGCTCCTGTAAAAAATAAGTCTAGATTATTCGAATTCATTATAAAAATCGTTAAATTTAAATGTTCCAGACCTTTCTGCGATAATTTTGTTCTACATACTACGGAATTTCGTTTTGCTTTTTATATCATTGCATAGCTTGATTCACTAGGAACGATTCGAGGTATCGCGCGTTCAGCCACGACCTTCCAGGGCTGAGGAATCTGCCTCCGCGCGAAAAATCACCCCGCCCGACCCACCCTTTTTCGATTCGTTAGCTAGACTATAGAAGAGGGGTAAAAATTAGCCAACATACCAAATCTCTCATTTCTTGCCATTACACTTAGACTCTAAATTCCGACGTTTTTCATTTCTACAGCCCCCCTCTAATATACTGTTTTAACCTATTATATAACGTTCTTTGTTTAAATCTACACATTACACCTCTCGTATATTTGTTTGCTATCCTTCTTCTATCTCAACAGAGGAGCGATGGCAGATGTTGTTGTTGTTGGGGAACCCCCACCCCAACCGACACCACCTCCAACATCAACACCCCCACCCCAACCGACACCACCTCCAACATCAACACCCCCACCAGCAGAACCCTTACCAACACCATCTCTACCCAAAACCAAAACTCGACCACTAAAATCCCTATCCCAAACGCTTCTGCCTCCCCTCCCCACTGTTGCTACCGACGCTACCAGCCTAGAATCATGCGTCAGTGTCATCACCACTCTCGCTTCATTTATTGCGCAAAGGGTTAATGAAGGAAAAAGTGTCACGGCCATCAGCAAACATGTTATAACGCAGGCTGCGGAGGAAATTTCCAAAGCCTCATTACTTATACCAAATTACTGCACCGCTGAAACCGAGTGCTCGCCACTTCCCACCACCACCCCCTCTACCCATGAGGATCTGAAGTCACAGATAGTTTCCTGCGTACGCGAGGAGTTAAAGCAGCATCTCACTGCGATCAATATTACGCAACACACGACCCCCACCTACGCCCAGGCTCTGCACTCACCACCACCATCACCTCAAATTAAAACAAAACCCTCAACTACCAATAAGCCGGCTCTAATTATCACGTCCAAGGGCGAGACACAAAGCAGACAACAGGTTGTTGAGTCCTTTAAAAATAGTGTAACCTTTAGGCACACCTCGTACGCCCCGACTCGAATCCAGTCCGTTTCAAATAATAAAATAAGGGTTGAATTCAACAACGAAGCCCAGCGGGACGAAACACTTCAGAAACTGCAAAAATCCACATTTGTGACCGCCGAGCCTGCCCGCAAACTCCTCCCAATGATAATTTTAAAGGGCATCTCTAACGACACCCCATCGGAAGAGCTCACAGATGTCATCAAAGGACAAAACAGCGGACTACAAATTAACGACGGTGACATCAAATTTTCATTCAAACGCAATAACAGAAATCCTAACTTATATAACGCAGTCCTGCTGACGCGGCCCACCGTCTTTCGTAAGATCATCGACATGGGGAGACTAGCAATTGACTACCAAAGAGTGCATGTGGAGGAGTTCTCCCCTTTCAAACAGTGCATGAAATGCCTGCAATTCGGGCATATTAAAAATAAATGTCCGTCTAATCAAGCCCCTTGTACCTACTGCGCGGAAGAGGGACACCAGTTGGATAGCTGTCCGCTCAAACTCAGAAATGGGGCGCCCAAATGCGTCAACTGCGCTAATCACAACCTTAAATTCAAAACCGAATTCGACGAGAAACACAAGGCCACCTCTCACATTTGTCCTAGAATTAAATCAATTAAAATTAAAATTAACAATCGCATAGATTATGGATAAAAACAAATCAACTAAAATATTACAGTGTAACATAGATCGATCTAAGAGCAGTTTACAAGAATTCCTAAATTATTTTCATTCTGGCCATTATAATATAGCCCTAATATCGGAGCCATACATAGGCTCGGGCAAAGAGCTAAAACTCCCATTCATGTCTGGCCTAGACGTTTACCAATTTTCCGGCGGACAAAAGGTCAAGGCATGCATTATCGTAAAACCCGGATGTGGAGCAACCATAGGTCTGTCACAATATTCGACGGCCAATTTATGCGTCGTACAATTAGGAACAGCTGGCGGAGGCAAGATATACTTAGCCTCAGCCTACGTTGAGCCAAACGAAGACCCTTCAAACACCATGGACGCCATCGACTACTTCCTAAAATCCACTAGAAATCACCGTGTTATACTCGGAGGAGATTTCAACGGCTGGCACACCTCATGGGGTAGCGCCAAAAATAACAAAAGGGGAACTGAAATTATTGATTTAGCATATGCCAACGACATGCACATATGCAACAACGGAATCATCCCCACTTTCGAAACCGTAACACATGGACGCGAAAGAACCTCCATAATAGACTTGACCCTTGCTTCCGGCTCTATTTACGACAAAATAGACCGCTGGAGGGTCAACATGGACTGCTGTACAACTTCTCAGCATAACGCCATAGAGTACGAGATCACTTCTGGCAGATCGATGGAGAGATTCGCTACTAGCACGTCCACATTTCTTTATAACACCAAAAAGGCCAACTGGACTGAATACAAGGATACCCTGATGCTGCATATGACGACATCCACTATATTGGAGAGAGATGTCGCGAGTCTCGACATCGAGCAACTCGAAACACTCATCAGTGATATCACCATCATTATTCACGCCGCTTGCAAGGAATCTATGACCACTAAGAAGGGGACCAGCAAACCGAAACCTCCTTGGTGGACTGACAAACTAGAGGCCAGCAAAAGGGAGGTCATAACTCTTCACCGACAAATCAGCGCAGCCAAAAGAACGGGCCAACCCATCGAACCACTCATCGCCGAACAAAAGATTAAGAAGATCCAGTACGCGGAGGACATTAAGACGGAATCCACCGCCAACTTCCGCAAATTCTGCGAGCTACAAACCAAAGAGAATGTCTGGTCGCTGACAAACCGCCTGTTAAAGGAAACTGCACCCAGACGTCCACCCACCACCCTCAAAATTGGCAATACATACACTACCAACGCAGAGGAGACAGCCACTGCACTCTTGAAGCATTTCTACCCTGATGACACCCCGGACACCCTACCCAAACATCACGAACTGCAAAAACAATTTCAAAACACACAAACCGATAACACAATAGATCATCCATTCGCTGAAGCTGAGGTCTTGGAACAGCTCAAGCAAATAAACCCCAGCAAAGCACCCGGCCTTGATAACCTCACCTCAGACATATGTTATCAATTCGCTATTCACTACCCGGCACTCATCACTTCCATCATGAATAGGTGTCTCACACTTCAGCACTTTCCGAGCACTTGGAAGGAGGCCTATGTGAAGATCATCCCCAAACCAGGGAAAGACGACCACACCGATCTTAAATCATACCGCCCCATAGGACTCATTCCAGTGTTTGGGAAGTTGCTTGAGAAACTATTTATAAAAAGAGTTGCTCACTATGCAGAGGTCGGAAATAAGCTCAATCCCAACCAATTTGGTTTCCGGCAACAGAAAAATACTACACAGGCCATCCATACTGCCCTGGAGTATGTGCGTGCGGCTAAGGACAATGGAAAGCTGGCCATAGCAGTGTCCCTAGACATCAGGGCGGCTTTTGACAATGCCTGGTGGCCCGCCCTCTTCCACCAACTGACCAAGCTTAACATCCCAGGCAACATAATGGGGTTATTGAGGGACTATGTCCGGAATAGAGCCGCAACGCTGGACCACGCGGGGGTCAGGGTACGCAAGACCCTCACTAAAGGATGTGTTCAAGGATCCGCGTGCGGTCCTGTTCTATGGAACTTGATCCTGGACGAGCTCCTCAATACACCTCTACCCCCAGGTTGCCACATACAGGCGTTCGCAGATGACGTTCTGCTTGTCGTCACCGCCACAGAGCCAACAGAACTAGAACAACTGGCAAACACCACCCTCAAGAACATAGGCGAATGGGGCGAAAGCGTGAAACTCGACTTTGGCCCGGCCAAAACACAAGCAATCGCTTTTACCCCTAAGGCCAAAAGTATAAAACTTAATATGGGTGGAGTCGACCTGCATTTCGTACCAGAGGTCAAAATACTTGGAGTCATAATAGACCAAAAACTAAATTTCCACAGCCACGTCCATTATGTTACCAGTAAAGCCAACAAAATCTACAAAAAATTGTGCATATACACAAGGCCGACATGGGGCACCCACCCGGAAAATACAGAAACAATTTACCATCATGTCATTGAACCGATCATCACCTACGCTGCCGGTATCTGGGGCCACGTGTCGGCCAAAAAATGTGTCAAAAAAGCGCTCGCCAGCACGCAGAGGGGATTCGCTCTGAAGGCTATCAGGGCATTCAGAACAGTCTCAACTGCGGCAGCGCTCGCTCTTGCACAATTTGCTCCTCTCGACCTGAAAGTGTTGGAGGTCCATCATATCGAAAAGACACGACTCACAGGCATCACCCCACTCATTCCACAGGACATCCACCTGGAGAGACCAACTCCCATACGGGAACTGCTACATCCGGCCCTAAGGGTCACCGCCAAGACATGCATCGAAGTCAGGGACCGGAGCAGCAGCAACGATCATGTGGAGCAGGAATCCCTTGCCCTATACACAGATGGCAGTAAGCAGGAGGACGGCTCTGTGGGTGCCGCTTTTGTCTGCAATGCGCTGAACGGGACGGAAACAATTAAAAAATTCCTCCTGCACAATACCTGCACCGTGTTTCAGGCTGAGCTATACGCTATCTTTGAGGCGTGCAAATGGACTGCACGAAACAACCACCACCATCATTCCACCACCATACATACAGACTCACAATCCGCAATCCTGGCAATCAAGGACAGAAGCAGCACCCACCCCATTGTCACGAATATCCATCACATTTTATACGACCACCCAGGGGAAATAAAATTTTCATGGGTGAGGGGCCATAGTGGGGTGGCGGGTAATGAAGCAGCTGACACAGCGGCAAACCTAGCCACCAGGTTGCACAAGAGCCCAGACTACAGCCACTTCCCCATCTCATATCTAAAGAAACAACTCAGGAATGACACACAAAAGACATGGGAACAAAGATTCCAGAGCTCGGAGCAGGGTCAACATACGAAGAGGCTGCTCCCTACTCTGGAACACATTAAAAAATTCCGGAAAAAGGTTAAAACGGACTTTGCGATTACCCAGATCCTCACTGGGCACGGGTACCACAAGCAGTACTTGGAAAGATTCAAAATAACAACCAATGACCTGTGCCCATGTGACGGAGTAACAAAACAAACCATTGACCATCTGCTGCAAGAGTGCCCACGTTTCCAAATGCAGAGACACAACCATGAAGCCTTATGTCGTGAAAGTAATCCGTACGCACTCGCGGATATACTGAGTGCTGATAAAAGAACTAAATCCTACGTAGAATTAGTAAAATATATTATAACCCAATTAAAAACGTTCAATGGAACATAGAGTAACAAACATAGCACCGTATCAAATCGCGGTGCTATAAAAAACAAAGGGCAAAACACAAACATTCAAATTAAAAATAAAAGACCCAATTAAAAAAAAAAAAAAAAAAAAAAAAAAAAAAAAAAAAAAAAAAAAAAACCTAACCTAACCTAACCTAACCTAACCTAACCTAACCTAACCTAACCTAACCTAACCTAACCTAACCTAACCTAACCTAACCTAACCTTTTTTTTTTTTTTTTTTTTTTTTCGCCGTGGGGAAATCCTCATGGACGCACTCCGCCCGGGGTAGGCGGAGCCAGTGTCGGACTCTTACCGACTAAAACCACCACGGTGTTCCTTCAACTACCTTAGCCGGGGGCGTGGGAACCCGTGAGTATTCACACAACCACCCCCGACAGGTCCTGGCCCGCCACAAGCAGGCGAGCCCCTTCTCCCCGTGCGGCCTAACGACAGCCGCACCCTCCTCAGTGGCGCACACGGAACACTGTACGCCACCTCACCTCATGGGCCTTCACCAGCTGCGCCAACTACGCCGGCTGTGCCAGCTACGCCAGCTGCTGGTCGGGCAGCAGACTACCCCGAGTCTGCTGCTCGCAGGCCCTACCTCCCGTAATTTTTTATAGAGGTTTTCTTCCTCGCGGTCCGGGCGATGAAGCCAAGACCCTCGGTCCCAAGAGGCGCGAGAACACTACTCAGCGGGCACTCCTGGGGTTACGAGATCGACGGGGGCAGGGAAAGACGGTCCCTCCGCTGCCTGCCCAGTGGCAGGGTGAGTGCACACCGGGCCCGCCCCTGCTCCTCCACTGTGCCCTCTGCTGATATCAGAGGGACACGTGGAGCAACTCTCCACTGGCCCACAACGGGCCCCTCCCGCGCCAGAATATTCGCCACAGGCAATAAAATCCCCCGAAGGTTAATCCCTTGACAGGATTTTATTGCCTGTGCCCAGGATGCACCGGCCAAACAACTGCCGATCCCTCTAGACGTGTCCAGAAGGACAAGCAGCCGTCAGGCACACGTGGAGGTTTTCTGGCCAGCACCCCAACCTAACCTAACCTAACCTAACCTAACCTAACCTAACCTAACCTAACCTAACCCCAAGTCCCCCGTGTGCCGTGAGCCAAACAGCCACGTTTTTTCTGAGCTCCGCAAACGTAAAATCTTTGAAGTGATATTTTTTCAACGAAAATAGACGTGCTATACACCAAAAGTTGCGGGCTCGTGACGCGCATCTAGTGCCGTTTTCAAAATTTTCCGGAAGTAACCCGGAAAAAAGTTATTTGCGAAACAGTGGAAAAAGTGTTTGTTTACATCACAAAAAAGTGGAAATCTTAAGTTTTACCGCTGTGACCCACACTATTTTTAGTGTAGGAAGTTGCCCACTGGTGGGCTTCGTCCTGTGACGAAATTCCAGAAATTTTCCCTGGAATTTCAGGAAGAAATCAACAAAAAAACAAAATACACGTGTTCACGAGGGCAACATTTCGAAGACCTGCAGCTAGGCTGACATCACCAGTAGAGAGAAGACAATAACAGCAACCGGAATCCGTTTGAAAAATCCAAAAAAGTTAAGTGGAACCAGAGTTATTGACAGTTTTACTTTTAAAAAATTTCAAAATAATTTCAAGTGTTTATATTTTCAAAAATAGATCGAGTAGACAGTGTTTTTATTTATTCAAAACTTTGTATTTATGCAGTAGACTATAAATTCTAAATTTCAAAATTTTTCATCAAAAAATCGCACTGTTATACAAATTATAACAAAATTTTAAAATATTTTTATAATAGTAGACTTTGTAAATTTTTTAAATTAAATTAGGCCTTTTTCTTAGTCATTAAATTTTAGAAACCAGTAGATTAGTTATCTGACTTAGTCTAGAAAAAATTTCATTTAAATTGACCCAATATTCACTAAGATATTAGTAATATACCAAAGCTGGAATTTGGCCCACGTTCCGTGCGAAATTTGTCCCACTATAACTTTGTCCCGGGACATCCCAGACAAAATATAACACCAGATCAGGACATACTGAGGGGTAATACATCCATCCCCCCACTTTTCACGGACCCTGGATCAAGTTTCAAAACTAGTTTCAAAAAATTTACGTAATATTTACAAACTTTTTTGCGGTTGGAGTTACGTACTTTGGCTTGAACGTGGGATTCCATCTAACTTCATCCAGATTCATCCAGGAAATCCACGAACAAAATCTTTCCAAAATTGTACATATTTAAAGTTCAAGCCCTGACGCTGGTGGTGTAAAAATCTGGGTTCTGATCGGCCTCACCGAACCCCGGAAAACCTCCGGAACACGGTGTCCAAATTGGAACCGATTTCACCAACCGCAAAAAGGTCTTGGATAAAATTGTTTTTACGACAGTGTAAATTCCGGTTGCTGCCACTTGGACAGAGTGTTGGATTGTCCCGACACTCTAGAAATTATTTCCAGAGCCACATTCTTTGCACATTCTTTGCACATTCTTTTCATTTTATGTCAACTCAAATTTATTGTGGTAATTGAATCTATTTTTAGCTTGGTTTGTCCGTTTATTCTACTTATTCTCACGTGGTCCCCCTCCCGCTTCCCCTCAAACATTTTACCCCCCGGGCCCTAACTTTGCACCCAGAGGAGCTGGAGACCCCGTGTTTGGGGTCAATAACATCGGGGAATCAAGCCCCACCCTCTGGCCCCCACGGTACCCAGTGACCCCCTTTGTGACCCCCCTCGGGACCCCCCCTGGGACCCCCCCTGGGACCCCCCTACCCCCCGCTTCCCCTCAAAAAATTTTCCCCACCCCCCCGCGGCGCAACTTCGTATCCAGAAGAGCTAGGCTCTCCGGGTTTTGGGCCCTATAACCGGAAGGAGAAGCCCTGCCTTTTGGCCCCAAGGGAATCCCCCTCCGCTCCCCCTTTCCTCCCCCCGGGAAGTAACTTTGGATCTAGAAGAGCTAGGCTCTCCGGGTTTTCGGCTCCACAACCGGAAAGAGAAGCTCTGCCTTCTGGGTCCAAGGGAAACCCCCTCCGCTCCTTCTGCCCTTCCCCCCCCCATACTAACTTCGGAACTAAGGGTGGTAGACACCCCGAGTTTGGAGTTATTCGAACCAGGGGAATAAGCCCCCACCCTTTGGCTCCGACAAAACCCCCCCCACTACTAACCTAACCCCCTGGACTATTATCCCACCTAAAAAGCCGTATATCTCAGGAACGGAGCGAGATAGCCCGTTTTTGACCGCAGCCTGTATATACTATATATATAGTATATACAGGAATACTTCGCTGGTTATCTCTGTGATATACGCCTACCCCTCCCCCCCCCCCTCATTTTCAAAATAACATTGTACTTAACTAACCAAACTAACCATACTAACATCCCTTCCCTTCTCCCTCTCCACTATCTAACCACTCCACACCCTCTCCCCCCTAAAAATCCACCTACCCCCCCTTGCATCAACTCCGGTTCCAGAAGAGCTAGGCTCTCCGGGTTTTGGGCCCTATAACCGTAAGGAGAAGCCCGGTCTTTTGGCTCCGCGGGAATCCCTCTCCGCTACCCCCCTCCTTCCCCCCCGGGCTCTAACTTTGGAACGGAAAGTCGTAGACACCCCGTGTTTTAGCTTCTCAGAACCGGGAGAAAAAGATCCGTCTTTTGGCTTCACCCAAAATCCGCTCCGCCCCTCCTACACCTACCCCCCCTTAATTCCCTTTACATTTTCTGGTTTTAAATTCACTGGTCCGTACATCTCTCGACCTGCCCCCGTTGTATTGTTCCAACCAACGACCTGACTTAGAGACTTACTTTAACTGACGAAAGCACAGACGTTGCTAAACTTGACACATAAAGTAGGACCGGCAGTTATCGGATTTTTATTAGTGATAAGTGGCTTCACATTTTAAATTTAAACGTTATCTACATTTTTATAATTTTATACTTGTTACATTCTTTTACACTTGTTAATACTTATTGTTGATTTTAACCTTTTTAATTTTACTTTTACAATTTTTACTTTTACAATTTTATACGTTTTATATTTTACTTTTACTTTTACAATTTTTACAATTTTTATATACAATTTATACAACTTTAGATAGGCACTTTACACCTGTAAGTTACATAGTTATAAGAAATAGTGAAGCCATCTTTATACAGCACAATCATGCTCGGATTAAGAACGCCAGCCAAACAAAACAAGGCTAGAAACGAGACTACCCCAGAAAAAATGAACGGAAATAAGACCTTCATCCATACTCCAAATGATGCGCCTGCTGGAACATCAACAGTAAGGAGAAGCATAGGGGAGTGGGAGGCCGGGAAATCGGACATTCCGAAAAATCCCCAAACAAAGGCCCAGACCCCTCCCAAGAAGCATCCCTCAGCGCAACCCACACTCACATCTGCCATCGCCCCCGCCTCCACGGTTACTGCTCTGATAGAACCCCAAAAGCAGAAGGACAGGGTCTCCGAAGCCAGAGCTTGCCTAGCAAAAATTAAGCTTCAGCTAGGCAATTCTCGAAATATCAAGACGGAAATTAAAGTGGAGATAACTCTGGCGTCGGAGAGACTGTACCAAATTGTCAGGGAGGCAGAGTCCACAAGGACTAAAAAGTTGGAACTGCCTCGCGAGGTGCCGCAAGTACATCAGGTACAGAGGGAGGATCAGAGCAGTAAGATTGAGGAGGCGAGGGAAAAGGAGAACTTTACCAAACTCCTGGAAGAGCACACCCAACTAATAAAACAGAACATGCAGTGCATGGAGAATCTCCAAACAAAACTGGACACTGTCGGGAAGCATACCTATGCGAGTGTAGCGGCATCCTCTAGGAGACAGGCTCCAGAGAGGAGAGCGCTACACTCGATAGTCGTCACTGCTACAAACGAACAAGAGACAGGAGAAGAGGTGCTAAACAGAATTCGCAGAACTGTAAACGCAAAGGAGGGAGGCGTTGAGGTGGAGAGTGTCAGAAAGGCAAAAGACAGAAAGATAATCATGGGATGTAAGACTGAAGAGCAAAAAGAGAATGTCAAAAACAGACTGCGTAAAGACTCAGGGCACCTGAAAGTAGAGGACATGACAAATAAGGACCCGCTAGTTGTACTGAAAGACGTGCTGACTTATAACACTGACGAGGAAGTTCTTGGTGCGTTGAAGAAGCAAAACAGGGCCATCTTCGAAGAACTGGGTCAAGACAGGCTAGAGATTGCTTACCGTAGACGCACCAGGAACCCACACGTAAACCACGTCGTGTTGAGGGTTTCCCCCAAATTGTGGCAGCGACTGACGGAGGCTGAGTCAGTGCACATTGATCTTCAGAGGATCCGTGTGGCTGACCAGTCTCCGCTGGTCCAGTGCTCCCTCTGCCTGGGCTACGGGCACGGCAGACGTTTCTGCCAGGAGGCCCAGGTAAAGTGCAGCCACTGTGGGGGAACCCACATGAAAGCAGACTGCCCAGCATGGATGGAGGGCAGAGCCCCATCATGTAGAAACTGCGCGCACGCAAAGCTAGATCGGGTCGATCACAATGCCTTCAGTCAAGAGTGCCCCATCAGGAGGAAATGGGAAACCATAGCCAGAAGCACGACGTCGTACTGCTAAGGTGGTTCCCGGCGGAGTATCGAACCCTGACGCAAGGCCATACCTCGTAGCCCAAGCAAATTTGCAAAGAAAGGCACTGGCAACCAATGAACTGATGCTTGAGGCCTACAAGAGGAAAGTGGCCTTCGCACTGCTCCAGGAGCCGTACATCGGAGGCACAGGTAGAATGAAAGACTACCACGGCGCTAGAATATACCAGTGCAGCAGGACGGACGACGGCGCCATCAAGACAGCAATTGTGGTCTTTGATGGCGACATAGACGTCGTCCAGTGTCCGGAGGTTACCACACCTAACATCACCGTGGTAAAATTGAAGACCAGCGCCTGGGAGATCGTGGTAGTCTCATTCTACCTCGAACCCAAGCCGAAACCGATAGGGCCATACTTGGAGCAGTTGTGCAGTATAGGGCGAAACTTTGGTCCGAGGATCATCATGGCAGGCGACGCCAACGCAAGAAACTCTTGGTGGGGAAGCCTGAAAACTAACAGTAGAGGAATGGAAATGGCTGGTGTTATAGAAGAGTTGGACCTTCAGGTGCTCAACGTCGGCAGTACTCCGACGTTCCACACAGTGCGGGGCACGACGCTGTATTCTAGCATTGTGGACATCACGGTCTGCACCTCGGGGCTGCTCGGTCTGGTGGAAGACTGGAGGGTTGAAGAGGGCTTGACGAGCTCCGACCACAACGCAATTACTTTCAAGCTGGGCCTTCAAAAGTCAAAAGGTGTACAGATTGCTAGAACCACACGAATTTTTAATACTAAAAAAGCAAACTGGGACCAGTTTCATGGGAAACTGGCCCAGTTGCTAGAAGATAATAAAATTAACATAGTAGAATTGAACAAAATTTCAAACACAGATAATTTAGAGAATGCAACACAAGTTTATGTAGAGTCAATAGTAGAATCATCTAGCATCTGTATACCTAAGATAAAGCCAAATAGAAAAATTTGCTTACCATGGTGGTCGGAAGAGCTCGAACGCCTAAAGAAGGAGGTCACCACCAGAAAGCGCAGAATCCGTTGTGCAGCACCAGTCCGGAGGGAGATTGTCGTCGGTGAGTACCTGAAAGCAAAAGAAGAATACGAGCAAAATGCTAAAGATGCCCAGACGCACAGCTGGAAGGATTTCTGTGGAAAACAGAGTAAGGAGGGTCTATGGGAAGGGATATATCGGGTAATAGGTAGGACAATGAAGAGGCACGAGGACCTGCCTCTGATCAAAGACGGTCAGGTACTGGACCATCTCCACTCTGCCGAATTGCTGGCGGATACTTTTTACCCAGAGGACAGGAAGGAAGAGGATGAAGAAGAACATGGGCGGATCAGGGAGTTAGCCGAAAAAGTAAATGAGGAGGGCCATGATAATGTGCATGACCCTCCCTTTACCCAGGAAGAGCTGGATTCCGCTCTAGGTAGCTTCAACCCCAAAAAAGCTCCTGGAATGGATGGCCTTACGGCCGATATCTGCCAGCAATCGATAAATCGTAATCCGGAGCTTTTCCTAACACTGGCAAACAAATGCCTTGAGCTGGGCTACTTCCCGGGAATCTGGAAGGAGGCCACAGTAGTGATCCTAAGGAAACCCGGGAAAGAGAGCTACACAGCTCCTAAATCGTATAGGCCGATCGGTTTGCTGCCAGTGTTGGGAAAGGTTTTGGAGAAGATGATCATCGGCAGAGTCAAATGGCACATTATACCTAGGCTGAGTACTCGCCAGTACGGATTCATGCCCCAGAAGAGCACGGAGGACTCTCTCTATGACCTAGTTGGGTATATCCGTAAAAAACAAGCAGAGCGCAAGATTACCGTTATGGTGTCACTAGACATAGAGGGAGCCTTCGACAGCGCATGGTGGCCAGCAATCAGAACCAGACTGGCTGAGGAAAAGTGTCCGGTTAATGTGAGGAGAATAATGGACAGTTACCTCAAAAACCGCAGGGTCAGGGTCAGGTACGCGGGGGAAGAGGTGATTCGCGAAACATCAAAAGGTTGTGTGCAAGGATCCATAGGAGGCCCCATCCTGTGGAACATCCTCCTTGACCCCTTACTCAAGGGATTGGTCGAACGGGGGGACTACTGCCAGGCTTTTGCTGACGATGTGGTGCTGGTGTTCGACGGGGATACGGCGATTGAAGTGCAACAACGTGCCAATGATGCCCTCGCTTATGTTCGGCGGTGGGGTGTCAGAAATAAATTAAGTTTCGCGCCGCACAAAACGAACGCGATGCTGATAACGCGGAAACTTAAGTTCGACACCCCGCTGCTGACCATGGGTGGGGTCAACATTGGTATGGTTGAACAAATAAAAATTCTGGGGCTGACTCTTGACAGCAAGCTAACGTTCAACAGCCACGTCGCAAATGCGTGTAGCAAGGCGTTGACTCTATACAAGCAGCTGTCAAGAGCAGCAAAGATCAGCTGGGGACTTCACCCCGACGTCATCCGCACCATATACACGGCAGTAGTTGAACCCGTCATAATGTATGCGGCAAGTGCTTGGGCGCCCGCAGCCGCTAAACGGTGTGTTCAAAAGCAGTTAAATGTGGTCCAAAGGGGATTTGTACAGAAACTGTGCAAATCCTACCGCACCGTCTCCCTAAACTCGGCACTAGTGCTGGCCGGGATACTACCCCTCGACCTTCGAATACGCGAGGTAGCTGCCCTCTATGAGGCAAGGAGGGGTGTACCTCAGCCGGCGCTAGGAGATAGGGACGTTGAGCGACGTACCGCATTTGCTGCTATCCCCCACCCGGCGGAACATATGAGCCTAAAATTCATATGCCTGGCAGATCAGAAACAACTTGCAAACCACTGCACACAAGAGGTGCAGATCTACACGGACGGCAGCAAAATTGACGGCAAGGTGGGGGCGGCATTGTCCCTATGGAACAATGGCGCCGAAACCAAATGCCAAAAATGGAAACTGTCGTCCTATTGCACGGTCTACCAGGCCGAATTGTTGGCCATATGCAAAGCCGTGTGTGAGATACAAAAACGCTCCGAAACTACATTCGGCATTTTCAGTGACTCAAGATCATCGCTGGAAACGGTCTCAAACCACCACTCTGTACATCCCCTCGCAGTAGAAACCAGGAAGACCCTGAAAAGCCTTAAAAACCAGAACAAAGTAGTCCAATTGTTCTGGATTAAGGCACACGCAGGACTGGAGGGGAATGAAAGAGCTGACCAGTTGGCAAAGGACGCAGCGCTCAAAACTAAAACCAGGCCAAATTACGACCAGTGTCCGGTCTCATTCGTCAAGCGGCAAATCCGTAAGGATTCGCTTGACGAATGGAATCGGAGGTACAAGGCTGGAGACACAGCTGCAACAACCAAGATGTTCTTCCCGGACGCCGTCCGTGCCTATAAAATTGTCAAAGACCTGAAGCCATTGGGTATAGTTACTCAGATAATGACCGGGCATGGTGGGTTTTCCTCATACTTGAATAGATTCAAGTGTAAGGAAACCCCATCATGCATATGTGACCCCGACCAAGACGAGACTATAACTCACATCCTGACTGACTGCCCCGTCTACGGACTGGAGCGATATAACGCGGAGCAAGAGATCGGAATGGAGATACGGATGGAGAATTTGAGTGGGATCATTGACGACGGACCAAGTAGGAATAGATTTTTGAAATACAGTGTTAAGATAGCTACAAGTGTAATAAACAGAAATAAATAGACATTAAGCTAAGTACTGATATTATAAGAATATTATGACAGTAGCTAAAATCACGATGATAATGTAAATATAAGGTACTTGTAGTAGAATAAGATGTTTTTAATATTGTTGATAAGTAATTATTGTCATGTTGTAACTGAATTTATTGTTAACTAGTTTTAAGTATTTTAATTATATTGGATATTGACATGGGAACTATGATAATAATTATATATAGGAAAAACTGTAACAATTATACACAGTAAATATTCAATACCGCAAATAAAGGCTCGGATCATGTCCGAGGAAAACATAGCTCGCAGACTCCGCCATAGCGCGGAGAGGTAGGCGCCACAAAAAAAAAAAAAAAAAAAAAAAAAACCTAACCTAACCTAACCTAACCTAACCTAACCTAACCTAACCTAACCTAACCTAACCTAACCTAACCTAACCTAACCTAACCTAACCTAACCTAACCTAACCTAACCCGAAGATTAAAGTCATTTGGAGTCATATCTGGACGCGGTCTTCGGTGTTTTAATTGATATTAAGTACCCTCCTAAGTATTTAGTAGCATAATTACTGTTTTATGTCATAAAAAATTATTCAGTTTTTCGTAAATTCCAGTTTTATAAAGAAAATCTTGTTCGGCGTTGATTACCAGCTGTCTCCGTCCACTGGGTTCCTCCCGCAAGACCTGGATACATCACCAGGTCACCCAGCTGCCGTCGTCTGGTGGTAGCGTCGCTGAACCTGCAAAATCTAAAATATTTTATTAGCTTTATTAATTAAAATCGTAAATATTTAACGTATTTGTACTTTCCGCGTCGGTTTACTTCGATTAGACTACTGAAATTATCGTTGTTTTCTTGATCACTGCGTAGCCTGGCTCACGACGAAGAGTTTGAGGGGTCGCACGTCCAGCTCTGACGTTCCAGGGTCAAGGGAACAGCCTCCGCGCGAAACACGTCACGCCATATATCTATATATTTATTACAAACCGAGGTAACCTTATAGGTGCATTTTTAACACTTGTATGAAGATTAAAGTCATTTGGAGTCATATCTGGACGCGGTCTTCGGTGTTTTAATTGATATTAAGTACCCTCCTAAGTATTTAGTAGCATAATTACTGTTTTATGTCATAAAAAATTATTCAGTTTTTCGTAAATTCCAGTTTTATAAAGAAAATCTTGTTCGGCGTTGATTACCAGCTGTCTCCGTCCACTGGGTTCCTCCCGCAAGACCTGGATACATCACCAGGTCACCCAGCTGCCGTCGTCTGGTGGTAGCGTCGCTGAACCTGCAAAATCTAAAATATTTTATTAGCTTTATTAATTAAAATCGTAAATATTTAACGTATTTGTACTTTCCGCGTCGGTTTACTTCGATTAGACTACTGAAATTATCGTTGTTTTCTTGATCACTGCGTAGCCTGGCTCACGACGAAGAGTTTGAGGGGTCGCACGTCCAGCTCTGACGTTCCAGGGTCAAGGGAACAGCCTCCGCGCGAAACACGTCACGCCATATATCTATATATTTATTACAAACCGAGGTAACCTTATAGGTGCATTTTTAACACTTGTATGAAGATTAAAGTCATTTGGAGTCATATCTGGACGCGGTCTTCGGTGTTTTAATTGATATTAAGTACCCTCCTAAGTATTTAGTAGCATAATTACTGTTTTATGTCATAAAAAATTATTCAGTTTTTCGTAAATTCCAGTTTTATAAAGAAAATCTTGTTCGGCGTTGATTACCAGCTGTCTCCGTCCACTGGGTTCCTCCCGCAAGACCTGGATACATCACCAGGTCACCCAGCTGCCGTCGTCTGGTGGTAGCGTCGCTGAACCTGCAAAATCTAAAATATTTTATTAGCTTTATTAATTAAAATCGTAAATATTTAACGTATTTGTACTTTCCGCGTCGGTTTACTTCGATTAGACTACTGAAATTATCGTTGTTTTCTTGATCACTGCGTAGCCTGGCTCACGACGAAGAGTTTGAGGGGTCGCACGTCCAGCTCTGACGTTCCAGGGTCAAGGGAACAGCCTCCGCGCGAAACACGTCACGCCATATATCTATATATTTATTACAAACCGAGGTAACCTTATAGGTGCATTTTTAACACTTGTATGAAGATTAAAGTCATTTGGAGTCATATCTGGACGCGGTCTTCGGTGTTTTAATTGATATTAAGTACCCTCCACCCTTTTGTCATTTTTAATCCAACCCACCCTTTTGTCATTTTTAATCCAACCTATAAAAGAGGGTAAGAATATGAACTCCATACCATAATTTTCATTTCCGGCCATCTCCCTCAGGCTTAAAAATCCTACATTTTTCACTTCTACACCCCATCTCTTATACGTCTTTAACCCATTTAAAACAATTGTTTGTTATACTTCTTATATATACACTGACTGAGGTACTTTCTACAATACCTCATTGACGTCGGACTTGTTCGAATCCATATCCATACAAGATGATGGCTATACGCACACCTGTTAAGAGGCCGGCAAACCTGGCAAGCAAAAGCCCACCGAACGCCACTGAAGAGGCCGGACCCTCCACGCAAAGCGTGAGAAAAAGTGTAGGTGAATGGGAGGCCGGAAAAACCGACACATTAAAAAAGCCTCAAACCATCTCTGTCGAACCTTCCACTGCCTCGTCCACCTCGGTCGCTGCCTCGGATCCTCCGATCTCGGTTGAGCAGCAGAAACCGAGAGACAGGCTTTCCGAGGCCAAAGCGTGTCTAATGAAGATAAAATTTCAGTTGAGTGCTTCACGGAACACAAAAACTGAAATAAAATCTGAGATAACTTTGGCATCGGAGAGGCTGTACAAGCTCGTAAAAGAGGCAGAGTCCGCAACAAATAAAAAAAAGGAACTGCCTCAGGAACGGCTCTTGGAGCAGAAAGAGAGCCAGGTCGGGGGATCGGAGGGGGCTTGGGGGGATAGGGAATTGGTGGAACAGCTGGAAAAAATCACCTGGTTGCGCTCCACTCTGGAAGAGCAAGCTCAACTAGTGAAGGAGGGTAACCAGATGATTAAAGATCTCCGAGGCGATTTTAAGAAGCAGAAGGCTTTCCTGGAGTCACGTGACAGCGGCCGGCATGATGATGTGGAAATCCTAAAGGAAATCCAAGGGTTGAGGGAGACCACCCAGGAGATGGGAAGACAGGTATCGGAGAGGAGGGTGGAAGCCCCCACTTTCTCAGAAGCCTTAACCACACCCTCAATCTCATGGGCGGAGAAACCTAAACACTCCATCATCGTGTCGTCCGAGGTCACGATGGACACCAGTACGGAGGTCATCGGCAGAGTAAGGGAGGCGCTGGACGCAAAGAAGAGCGGTCTGCAGGTTGATAGGGTCCGAAAGGTTAGGGATAGGAAGGTAATCCTTAGTTTTAACACTAAGGCGGAATTGGCAAAATCAACGGCCCAATTAAAGATGGACAAAAACCTGAAAGTGGAAGAGGCTCAAAACAGAAACCCACTGGTAATAATTAAGGACCTCCTATCCTATAACAGTAATGAGGACATTCAGACCGCTCTAAAGACACAAAACACTCGGCTGTTGGGTGACCTGACGACCGACGAGGCATCAGTCACGATTAAATACCGTAGGAGAGCGCGAAACTCACTCGAGAATCACGTCATCCTGCAGGTCACACCAAAAATGTGGCAGAGGCTTACGTCGGCCGGCAGGATCTACATAGATCTGCAGAGTGTGAGAGTCTACGACCAGACGCCTCTTATCCAGTGCACAAGATGCCTAGCATATGGACATGGGAGGAAACTCTGTACAGAGACCGCGGACTTGTGCACATATTGTGGAGGGCCTCATTTAAAGGCGGAGTGCCCGAGAGTGGAAATGGGTGATCGACCGTCTTGCAAAAACTGTGTGAAAGAAAAGAATGTGGACACAGGCCATACCGCCTATAGTATGGAGTGCCAGGTGCGAAAGAAATGGGATGCGATATCGCGAGCGGCAGTAGCGTATTGCTAAGGTGGTCCCAGGCGCTCCTCAGACGAATACAGCCCCAGTATACATAGCAGCGCAGGCAAACCTTCAAAGGAAAGACCTCGCAACCAGCGAACTTATGCTCGAGGCTGCAAAGCGAAAAATCGCCTTTGCTCTGGTCCAGGAGCCATATGTGGGTGGTATTAAGGCAATGAAGTCGTACGGGGGGGCAAGGGTCTACCAGAATGCTAATCGCAGTGAGGGCACTGTGAAGTCAGCGATAGTGGTGTTCGATAGTAATATCGACGTCACACAGTGTCCAAAGTTCACCACCAACAACATCGTGGTGGTGAAGCTGCAAACAAGCGAGTGGGAGATGCTTGCCGTCTCGTACTATTTTGAGCCTGATAAGCCCATTGGCCCATATTTGGACCACATAACGAGAGCCATGAATGAGCTAAAGCCCAAGAAAGCCATCATTGGCGGTGATGCCAATGCAAAAAGCATATGGTGGGGAAGTACTGTCATCGATGATAGGGGAGATGAGCTGGCAGGAATGATTGGAGAACTTGGACTGCAGATACTAAATCGCGGGAACACACCCACCTTCGACACCATCAGAGGGGGACGCAGAATAACGAGCCACGTCGATGTGACGATGTGTACGGAGGACTTCCTAGACTTGGTAGACGACTGGACGGTTGCTGAAAACCTAATAAGCTCGGATCATAACGGCATAATAATGAAAATTAAATTAACTAGAGGTAAAAGCATTTGTGTAAAAAGGACAACAAGGAAATATAATACAATAAAAGCTAATTGGGAGCTATTTTATAAAGAAATGGACCAATTAAAGGTAGAAAATTGTATTAATAAAATTGAGATAGATCAAATTAATAGTAATGAAAATTTAGATAAAATGATAGAAACACATGCAATGGTAATAACCAAAGCATGTGAATTAGCAATACCTAGAAAGAAAGAAATTCAAAACTTTACCATGCCGTGGTGGTCCGAAGAACTTGAGGCGATGAAGCACAAAGTCGCTACCAGGAAGAGAAGAATCAGATGCGCTGCGCCGTCCCGAAGAGAGGGTGTGATCTCACTGTACCTGCAAGAAAAGGAAAAATATGAGATAGAGGCGAAAAAATGCCAAATAGAAAGTTGGAAAGGGTTTTGTCAGAAACAAAATAAGGAAGGAGTCTGGGAAGGAATATATAGGGTCATAAAAAATACTACGAAAAGGCAAGAAGATCTGCCATTGGAAAAGAACGGAAGGGAAGTAGGGCAAGAAGAATCTGCGAGGCTGTTGGCGGAAACCTTCTACCCCGAAGACATGGATGAAGATGATAGCCCATACCATCAACGGATAAGAGCTCTTGCATGCCGAGTAAACGACTGGAGCCATGAAGAAAAACATGACCCGGCGTTTACGACGGAGGAGCTCATGTCTGTGACGGAGAGCTTTAATCCTAAGAAAGCACCCGGGGTAGATGGGTTCACAGCGGATATTTGCCAGCGTGCAATAAAGAGCGATACAGACCTGCATCTCGCAATTCTAAATAAATGTCTGGAATTGACTCACTTCCCCACGATCTGGAAGGAGGCCACCGTGGTGGTGTTGCGGAAACCTGGAAAGGATAACTACGCCAGCCCAAAGTCATACAGACCGATCGGACTGCTCCCGGTAATGGGAAAAATATTGGAAAAGATGTTGGTCAGAAGACTGAGATGGTACCTGACACCCCGAACGAGTCCCCGCCAGTACGGCTTTATGCCGCAACGTAGCACGGAAGACTCCCTCTATGACCTGATGGCACACGTGAGGAGCAAACTCCAAGAGAGGAAGCTAATCACGATGGTGTCACTTGATATAGAGGGAGCCTTCGACAGTGCTTGGTGGCCAGCCATTAAGGTCAGACTGGCGGAGGAACAGTGCCCGGTGAACCTCAGGAGGATGATAGCCAGCTATCTAAGCGACCGTCAGGTCCGGGTACGATATGCTGGCCATGAGTTCATCAAGGGCACTAACAAAGGGTGTGTTCAGGGATCGATAGGTGGCCCCGTCTTATGGAATCTCCTATTGGACCCATTACTGAGGAGCTTTACGCAGAGAGGCGATTACTGCCAGGCCTTTGCGGATGACGTAGTGCTGGTGTTTTCGGGGGAAACAGCCCTGGACATCGAACGACAAGCGAATGCCGCTCTCGAGCATGCTCGGGAGTGGGGTGTCATGAACAAACTAAAGTTCGCACCACACAAAACATGTGCTATGGTCATAACAAGAAAACTTAAGTATGACACGCCACTCTTGACCATGGGCGGGATCGGCATATCGATGTCCGACGAAATAAAGATCCTGGGGCTCACGATAGACAGCGGGTTGACGTTCAATGCCCACACTGCAAACATTTGTAGGAAGGCAGGGAACGTCAGCAAGCAACTGTCGAGGGCCGCCAGGGCCAGTTGGGGCCTCCACCCGGAGGTTGTCCGCATTATATACACCGCCACGGTGGAACCCTTGGTCACATACGCGGCTAGCGTGTGGGCACCTGCAACGAAGAAAGCATGTGTGCAGAGGCACCTTAATGCCGTGCAGAGGGCCTTTGTCCAAAAGATATGCAAAGCTTACAGGACAGTGTCCCTAAACGCCGCCTTGGTGCTGGCTGGGATACTCCCACTTGACATTCGAATAAGAGAAGCTGCGTCTCTCTACGAGGCCAAGAGGGGGGTGCCCCAGCTAGCACTGGGGGGAGTTGATGTGGAACGAATGACTCCGGTGTCAGATGCCCCGCATCCAGCAGAGCAGACAAGCCTGGAGTTCGTCAGCCTGATGGACGAGGAACTTTTCAAAAACCATAGCAATTTTGCTATACGGATCTTCACGGACGGTAGCAAAATTGAGGGCAAGGTCGGCGCTGCGTATTCCGTATGGAATAGCAGTGCTGAGACCAAGGCAGTCAAGATCAAACTACCGTCCTATTGTACCGTCTATCAGGCGGAACTCCTGGCTCTATGCAGAGCTACAGGAGAAATCCTAATCCTAGTACCTGAAAGCAAAAGAAGAATATGAGCAAAATGCTAAAGATGCCCAGACGCACAGCTGGAAGGATTTCTGTGGAAAACAGAGTAAGGAGGGTCTATGGGAAGGGATATATCGGGTAATAGGTAGGACAATGAAGAGGCACGAGGACCTGCCTCTGATCAAAGACGGTCAGGTACTGGACCATCTCCACTCTGCCGAATTGCTGGCGGATACTTTTTACCCAGAGGACAGGAAGGAAGAGGATGAAGAAGAACATGGGCGGATCAGGGAGTTAGCCGAAAAAGTAAATGAGGAGGGCCATGATAATGTGCATGACCCTCCCTTTACCCAGGAAGAGCTGGATTCCGCTCTAGGTAGCTTCAACCCCAAAAAAGCTCCTGGAATGGATGGCCTTACGGCCGATATCTGCCAGCAATCGGTAAATCGTAATCCGGAGCTTTTCCTAACACTGGCAAACAAATGCCTTGAGCTGGGCTACTTCCCGGGAATCTGGAAGGAGGCCACAGTAGTGATCCTAAGGAAACCCGGGAAAGAGAGCTACACAGCTCCTAAATCGTATAGGCCGATCGGTTTGCTGCCAGTGTTGGGAAAGGTTTTGGAGAAGATGATCATCGGCAGAGTCAAATGGCACATTATACCTAGGCTGAGTACTCGCCAGTACGGATTCATGCCCCAGAAGAGCACGGAGGACTCTCTCTATGACCTAGTTGGGTATATCCGTAAAAAACAAGCAGAGCGCAAGATTACCGTTATGGTGTCACTAGACATAGAGGGAGCCTTCGACAGCGCATGGTGGCCAGCAATCAGAACCAGACTGGCTGAGGAAAAGTGTCCGGTTAATGTGAGGAGAATAATGGACAGTTACCTCAAAAACCGCAGGGTCAGGGTCAGGTACGCGGGGGAAGAGGTGATTCGCGAAACATCTAAAGGTTGTGTGCAAGGATCCATAGGAGGCCCCATCCTGTGGAACATCCTCCTTGACCCCTTACTCAAGGGATTGGTCGAACGGGGGGACTACTGCCAGGCTTTTGCTGACGATGTGGTGCTGGTGTTCGACGGGGACACTGCAATTGAAGTGCAACAACGTGCCAATGATGCCCTCGCTTATGTTCGGCAGTGGGGTGTCAGAAATAAATTAAGATTCGCGCCGCACAAAACGAACGCTATGCTGATAACGCGGAAACTTAAGTTCGACACCCCGCTGCTGACCATGGGTGGGGTCAACATTGGTATGGTTGAACAAATAAAAATTCTGGGGCTGACTCTTGACAGCAAGCTAACGTTCAATAGCCACGTCGCAAATGCGTGTAGCAAGGCGTTGACTTTATACAAGCAGCTGTCAAGAGCAGCAAAGATTAGCTGGGGACTTCACCCCGACGTCATCCGCACCATATACACGGCAGTAGTTGAACCCGTCATAATGTATGCGGCAAGTGCTTGGGCGCCTGCAGCCGCTAAACGGTGTGTTCAAAAGCAGTTAAATGTGGTCCAAAGGGGATTTGTACAGAAACTGTGCAAATCCTACCGCACCGTCTCCTTAAACTCGGCACTAGTGCTGGCCGGGATACTACCCCTCGACCTTCGAATACACGAGGCAGCTGCCCTTTATGAGGCAAGGAGGGGTGTACCTCAGCCGGCGCTAGGAGATAGGGACGTTGAGCGACGTACCGCATTCGCTGCTATCCCCCACCCGGCGGAGCATATGAGCCTAAAATTCATATGCCTGGCAGATCAGGAACAACTTGCAAACCACTGCACACAAGAGGTGCAGATCTACACGGACGGCAGCAAAATTGACGGCAAGGTGGGGGCGGCATTGTCCCTATGGAACAATGGCGCCGAAACCAAATGCCAAAAATGGAAACTGTCGTCCTATTGCACGGTCTACCAGGCTGAATTGTTGGCCATATGCAAAGCCGCGTGTGAGATACAAAAACGCCCCGAAACTACATTCGGCATTTTCAGTGACTCAAGATCATCGCTGGAAACGGTCTCAAACCACCACTCTGTACATCCCCTCGCAGTAGAAACCAGGAAGACCCTGAAAAGCCTTAAAAACCAGAACAAAGTAGTCCAATTGTTCTGGATTAAGGCACACGCAGGACTGGAGGGGAATGAAAGAGCTGACCAGTTGGCAAAGGACGCAGCGCTCAAAACTAAAACCAGGCCAAATTACGACCAGTGTCCGGTCTCATTCGTCAAGCGGCAAATCCGTAAGGATTCGCTTGACGAATGGAATCGGAGGTACAAGGCTGGAGACACAGCTGCAACAACCAAGATGTTCTTCCCGGACGCCGTCCGTGCCTATAAAATTGTCAAAGACCTGAAGCCATTAGGTATAGTCACTCAGATAATGACCGGGCATGGTGGGTTTTCCTCATACTTGAATAGATTCAAGTGTAAGGAAACCCCATCATGCATATGTGACCCCGACCAAGACGAGACTATAACTCACATCCTGACTGACTGCCCCGTCTACGGACTGGAGCGATATAACGCGGAGCAAGAGATCGGAATGGAGATACGGATGGAGAATTTGAGTGGGATCATTGACGATAAACCAAGTAGGAATAGATTTTTGAAATACAGTGTTAAGATAGCTACAAGGGTAATAAACAGAAATAAATAAACATTAAGCTAAGTACTGATATTATAAGAATATTATGACAGTAGCTAAAATCACGAAGATAATGTCAAATTTAAAGTACTTGTAGTAGAATAAGATGTTTTTAATGTATTGTTGCCAAATAATTATTGTCCTATAATGTATTGTTAACTAGTTTTAAGTATTTAATAAGATTTAATTGACATGACAATTGGAATAATAATTATAAATATGGAAAAATGTAACAATTTATACACTGTAACAATCTAATAACGCAAATAAAGGCTCGGATCACGTCCGAGGAAACCTAGCTCGCAGACTCCGCCATAGCGCGGAGAGGTAGGCGCCATAATAAAAAAAAAAAAAAAAAAAAAAAAAAAAAAACCTAACCTAACCTAACCTTTTTTTTTTTTTTTTTTTTTTTTTTTTCCCGTGGGGAAATCCTCATGGACGCACTCCGCCCGGGGTAGGCGGAGCCAGTGTCGGACTCTTACCGACTAAAACCACCACGGTGTTCCTTCGACTACCTTAGCCGGGGGCGTGGGAACCCGTGAGTATTCACACAACCACCCCCGACAGGTACCGACCCGCCACAAGCAGGCGAGCCCCTTCTCCCCGTGCGGCCTAACGTTGGCCGCACCCTCCTCTGTGGCGCACACGGAACACTGCACGCCACCTCATCTCATGGGCCTTTACCAGCTGCGCCAACTACGCCAGCTATGCCAGCTACGCCAGCTGCTGGTCGGGCAGCAGACTACCCCGAGTTTGCTGCTCGCAGGCCCTACCTCCCGTAATTTTTTATAGAGGTTTTCTTCCTCGCGGTCCGGGCGGTGAAGCCAAGACCCTCGGTCCCAAGAGGCGCGAGAACACTACTCAGCAGGCACTCCTGGGATTACGAGACCGACGGGGGCAGGGAAGGACAGTCCCCCCGCTGCCTGCCCAGTGGCAGGGTGAGTGCACACCGGGCCCGCCCCTGCTCCTCCACAGTGCCCTCTGCTTTCTCAGAGGGACACGCGGAGCAACTTCCCATTGGCCCACATCGGGCCCCACCCGTGCCAGAATATTCGCCACAGGCAATAAGGTCCCCCGGTCCAAAGGAGACTTATTGCCCGTGCCCAGGGTGCACCGGCCCAACAACTGCCGTTTCCTCTAGACGTATCCAGAAGGACAAGCAGCTGTCAGACACACGTGGAGGTTTCCTGGCCAGCACCCCAACCTAACCTAACCTAACCTAACCTAACCTAACCTAACCTAACCTAACCTAACCTAACCTAACCTAACCTAACCTAACCTAACCTAACCTAACCTAACCTAACCTAACCTAACCTAACCAGAAACACAACACTTCACAAGCCAAACACACGCGGGCGCCGCCCTGCATTTGCACAAAGTTTCACAAATAAAGTACCGCACCACCAAGGTACTTCGCGTTCCTGTACTCCGCGAACAAGACCGCAGGAAACCAGCGACAACACCGCCACGAAAGCCACCAGTGGAACATCGCGTCATCAAAGAATAACGTGAGTCCATCACACCTAGTTTTAGTTAGAAAATAAGTAATTATAAGTTAGTTGTAATCTATTTATTGACATCACACAAAATGTCATCCAGTTCAGCAACACGCAAGTCTGTCACGGACGCTGCAGCAGCACCAGCGGCGACTCGAACGCTGCGCGAGAAGGTGCTGAAGAACGCAGCCAAGTCGACGATGTCGGAAAAAACGGCGCACCGAGTGCGTACAAACCGCGTCCCGACCTCAGCGAAAGCGGCATCCGTGGCAGATGCAGTAGTAACAGTAACAACAACAGCACACAAAAAGATACCAGAAGCTAAGAGACCGACAACAACAACGCAACCAATTCCCACTGACACTCAGGCGACACCCTCGGAGCTAAGCGACGTCTCCACAATTCCAGCACCGGAGACGGCAGCAAAGGGAGTAGCCGAAAAAGTTATTGAGTGGGAGCAGCTGAGCATTTCGCCCCCGCACCCAGTCCTGTCAGACGAGGAAAGCTCGACATCGTCGACCGCTTTTAACGATAGAAGAGCGAGCCTTATCTACAGGACCCCAAGGCGTAAGACGGGGGTCGTAATGGATTTGGCCACAAGAGAGGCCAATACACTGCTCCAACAGGGAAAGGATGCGTTGGAGTCGAGTGGCAATATTAAACGGGAGTGCAAAGCAACCTGCCATGAGTGCTTGCAAGGCTTATATGAGATCGTCCTGTCAATGGCCGATTCTCGGGCGAGGAACAAGAACGAGTACGAGAAAGATCGCTCCCGCCACGCGAGAGAACTGGTGAGGGTGGAAAGAGCTCACGCCAGGGACATCGCGGAGCTCAGCAAGAGCCTCTCTCAGGAGCTGACCCTCGCCCGGATCGAAATAACAGAGACGCTGAAGGAGGCCAAAACCATCCGGTCCGAAGCCGAGGAGCCCTTCAGAGAGGTGAAGGCCACGGCAAAAGATATTAGGAAATTAGCCGCAGACCTTCGGCAGGAGCGTGAAAGCGCTAAAAAGGAGGGCGAGACCGCCAGAAGTGACCAGAAATGGGAGACGCTTCAGGCGGGCCTCGCCCGAATGGAAAACAACCAAGCCAGCCAGTCAAACCAGCTGGACACGCTCCGCCGAAGCATCACAAAAATAACAGAAAAACTGCACACGCCACACGTCACCCCAGACAGCGAACAACATCCCCAGCAAATAAGAGAGGAACTAGAAAGGATGGAGGCAAATCTCCAGACCATCCTGGAGAACACTCAAAAACTTATAACAAAACCACCACAAACACCCCCCCCACCACCACCTCCTCTAGACTTAACTAGTCACCTCAAGCCTATCTCGGAGAGGCTTGAGTTAGTGTCCTCCGACTTGCGCGTACTGCGGGATAAGGAGCCCCAGATGGCGGCTCCTAGCGTCCCAAACCTGGACGCTGAACTCGCAGTGGTGGAAGTACGGAGGACGCTTGACAACATCCAGAAGGAGGTGTCAACGATTTCGGGGAGACCACAGGTTCAGCAAAACAAAACATTCGCGCAAATGGTTCAAACACCGAGAGCACCCAAGCCCAAACTTCCCAACCACACCCTGATCATCTCGTCGACGGACCCCAATCACACCGGGGAAAATGTCATCGAGAGGATCAGCACGGCACTGGACTTCAAGAAGACAGGTGCAAAGGTCAACCAGGTGCGTAAAGCTCGGAACCAGAAGGTGGTTCTGAGTTGTGCCAGCAAAAGTGACCTGCACCTAGTAAAACAGCAAGTGCAAGCCAGCAAGGAGCTCTCGGTGAGGGAACCAAAGCCGGGGAACCCTCTTGTGTGTGTCAAGGGTGTGTTGTCCAGCTACACCAACGAGGAGATCATAGATCTCATCAAAGCGCAGAACAGCCATCTTCTGCAAAACGTTGATGTAGCAGGACAACACATAAGAGTCAAATACAGGAAAAGGGCACGAAATCCGCACGAGTGCCATCCGGTTCTGGAAGTCTCCCCAGCGCTATGGAAGCAAACAACGCAAGCAGAAAGGTTGCACGTCGGCATCAAGCGCTGCACAGTGGTGGACCAGTCCCCCCTCGTCCAATGCAGTAAATGCCAAGCATATGGTCACAGCAAGACCGTATGCTCGGCTGCAAAAGAAATTTGCAGTTACTGCAGCGGCACGCACACCTGGAGGGACTGTAAGTCCAGAGCAGCAGCCGAACCACCGTCGTGCATAAACTGCAAAATAGCGCACAAAACGGGCTGCGAAAAAGAGCATGCAGCAGTAAGCGAAGAGTGCCCCGAACGCAAGAAATGGGACTACATAGCAAGGTCGAGAGTCTCATACTGCTAAGGGCACCCTGCCGCAACCCTTAGATACCCCATCATCCCCCCAACACCAAACAGGATCGAGAGGCAGGCTGAACTTCATCCAAGCCAACCTACAACGCTCCAAACTAGCAACAGTTGAGCTCCACCATGTGGCGAGAGAGAGAGGAGTTTCAGTTGCACTAGTCCAAGAACCCTACACAGGAGCGACTGGTGTAATGAAACAAAGCTCCGGCACGAAAGTCATCCAGTGTACTCTCAATCGCCATAAAAACGTTAAAGCGGCCATTGTCGTTTTCGGGGACGATGTGGAGGTCATCCATGACCCCCAGTTAGTCACCGAAAACGTTGTAGCCGTATTAATAAAGGTGGACAAAATGATGCTGGGAGTGATCTCGGTCTACTTTGAGGGGACTGAAGACCTGGGCCGGTATCTAAGACAAACTGAAGCATGCATCGACAAGCTAAAAACATCCAACATACTGGTGGGAGGGGATGTAAACGCCTGGAGCCAATGGTGGGGGAGTGTTAGCGAGGACGATAGGGGGGCGGAATATAACGCCTTCCTAAACGAGCGGGACCTTCAGATTCTGAACATGGGCCAAACCCCAACCTTCGAAACATACAGGAGAGGACAGTTGTACAAGAGTATAGTGGATGTTACTGTGTGCAGCCCGTCACTGTTGGCGAGGGTTGAGGGATGGCAAGTGGACAGAAGTCTTATAACATCAGACCACAACGCAATAACCTTCTCGATGCGCCTCGAGAAAGCCCTAGAACCTCTTCGGCCAATCTCGACACGCATCTATAACACAAAGAAGGCGAAGTGGTCGGACTTCACCACAAAGTTCAAATCTGGCCTGGACGAAAACGCTATAACACCTGACAGCGTCGCAGCAGTCCAATGCCCAGAGAGTCTGGAGGAGCTCCTGATACAATACACGGAGCACATCCACCGCTCATGTCTAAACACCATCCCCAAAAAAAGAGCCCCGAAGCCCAATCTAACTAACTAAAACCTTCGTCATCGAAGAATACTTGGCCGCAAAAGCCGAGTATACTATAGCAGCAAGTGAGTCGGCCACAGAGAGTTGGAAGGAGTTCTGCTCGACGCAGGAACGAGAGAGCATGTGGGATGGTATCTATCGAGTCATCAGGAAGACAGCCAAAAGACAAGAGGACATGCTCCTCAGGAATACCGCGGGCGAAACACTTAGCCCAGATCAGTCCGCGGATCTTTTGGCAAGCACGTTTTACCCTGACGACTCGATAGAAACCGACTCGGAACATCACACAATGCTCAGGAGCCTAACAGAAGGCAAAAACCCGGCGGAAATACAAGGTCTGTCGGATGACGACCCACCCTTCACAACCGCGGAGCTTGAAATGGTCCTTAGGGCACAAAACCCGAAAAAAGCTCCCGGTCCCGATGGGCTGACATCCGACATATGCACAGCTGCAATAAACTGCAACAGGGAAGTATTCTTGGCAATAGCTAACAAATGCTTAGCGCTGTCGTACTTCCCCAAGCAGTGGAAAACAGCCCATGTGTGCATACTCCGCAAGCCGGATAAGGAAGACTACACCCATCCTAAGTCGTACAGGCCAATCGGCTTGTTATCGGTCCTGGGAAAGATAGTCGAGAAACTCCTGGTAGGAAGACTCCAGTGGCATTTCCTCCCGAAATTCAACAACCAACAATTTGGATTCATGCCACAGAGAGGGACCGAGGACGCCCTCTATGCCCTAATGAAGCACATACGTGCGGAAAGGGAAGCCACAAAAATAGTGCTCCTAGTATCATTGGACATAGAGGGTGCCTTCGACAACGCATGGTGGCCGGCTCTAAAGCAGCAGATGACGGAGAAGCGCTGCCCCAAAAACATCTACGCCCTCGTAAGCTCCTACCTCGAAGACCGGAAGATTGAGGTCAA
>CATIWT010000006.1:62500-72755 GCA_949699075.1 Asteroscopus sphinx | reverse complement strand
ACCTAACCTAACCTAACCTAACCTAACCTAACCTAACCTAACCTAACCTAACCTAACCTAACCTAACCTAACCTAACCTAACCTAACCTAACCTAACCTAACCTAACCTAACCTAACCTAACCTAACCTAACCTAACCTAACCTAACCTAACCTAACCTAACCTAACCTAACCTAACCTAACCTAACCTAACCTAACCTAACCTAACCTAACCTAACCTAACCTAACCTAACCTAACCTAACCTAACCTAACCTAACCTAACCTAACTCTAACCTAACCTAACCTAACCTAACCTAACCTAACCTAACCTAACCTAACCTAACCTAACCTAACCTAACCTAACCTAACCTAACCTAACCTAACCTAACCTAACCTAACCTAACCTAACCTAACCTAACCTAACCTAACCTAACCTAACCTAACCTAACCTAACCTAACCTAACCTAACCTAACCTAACCTAACCTAACCTAACCTAACCTAACCTAACCTAACCTAACCTAACCTAACCTAACCTAACCTAACCTAACCTAACCTAACCTAACCTAACCTAACCTAACCTAACCTAACCTAACCTAACCTAACCTAACCTAACCTAACCTAACCTAACCTAACCTAACCTAACCTAACCTAACCTAACCTAACCTAACCTAACCTAACCTAACCTAACCTAACCTAACCTAACCTAACCTAACCTAACCTAACCTAACCTAACCTAACCTAACCTAACCTAACCTAACCTAACCTAACCTAACCTAACCTAACCTAACCTAACCTAACCTAACCTAACCTAACCTAACCTAACCTAACCTAACCTAACCTAACCTAACCTAACCTAACCTAACCTAACCTAACCTAACCTAACCTAACCTAACCTAACCTAACCTAACCTAACCTAACCTAACCTAACCTAACCTAACCTAACCTAACCTAACCTAACCTAACCTAACCTAACCTAACCTAACCTAACCTAACCTAACCTAACCTAACCTAACCTAACCTAACCTAACCTAACCTAACCTAACCTAACCTAACCTAACCTAACCTAACCTAACCTAACCTAACCTAACCTAACCTAACCTAACCTAACCTAACCTAACCTAACCTAACCTAACCTAACCTAACCTAACCTAACCTAACCTAACCTAACCTAACCTAACCTAACCTAACCTAACCTAACCTAACCTAACCTAACCTAACCTAACCTAACCTAACCTAACCTAACCTAACCTAACCTAACCTAACCTAACCTAACCTAACCTAACCTAACCTAACCTAACCTAACCTAACCTAACCTAACCTAACCTAACCTAACCTAACCTAACCTAACCTAACCTAACCTAACCTAACCTAACCTAACCTAACCTAACCTAACCTAACCTAACCTAACCTAACCTAACCTAACCTAACCTAACCTAACCTAACCTAACCTAACCTAACCTAACCTAACCTAACCTAACCTAACCTAACCTAACCTAACCTAACCTAACCTAACCTAACCTAACCTAACCTAACCTAACCTAACCTAACCTAACCTAACCTAACCTAACCTAACCTAACCTAACCTAACCTAACCTAACCTAACCTAACCTAACCTAACCTAACCTAACCTAACCTAACCTAACCTAACCTAACCTAACCTAACCTAACCTAACCTAACCTAACCTAACCTAACCTAACCTAACCTAACCTAACCTAACCTAACCTAACCTAACCTAACCTAACCTAACCTAACCTAACCTAACCTAACCTAACCTAACCTAACCTAACCTAACCTAACCTAACCTAACCTAACCTAACCTAACCTAACCTAACCTAACCTAACCTAACCTAACCTAACCTAACCTAACCTAACCTAACCTAACCTAACCTAACCTAACCTAACCTAACCTAACCTAACCTAACCTAACCTAACCTAACCTAACCTAACCTAACCTAACCTAACCTAACCTAACCTAACCTAACCTAACCTAACCTAACCTAACCTAACCTAACCTAACCTAACCTAACCTAACCTAACCTAACCTAACCTAACCTAACCTAACCTAACCTAACCTAACCTAACCTAACCTAACCTAACCTAACCTAACCTAACCTAACCTAACCTAACCTAACCTAACCTAACCTAACCTAACCTAACCTAACCTAACCTAACCTAACCTAACCTAACCTAACCTAACCTAACCTAACCTAACCTAACCTAACCTAACCTAACCTAACCTAACCTAACCTAACCTAACCTAACCTAACCTAACCTAACCTAACCTAACCTAACCTAACCTAACCTAACCTAACCTAACCTAACCTAACCTAACCTAACCTAACCTAACCTAACCTAACCTAACCTAACCTAACCTAACCTAACCTAACCTAACCTAACCTAACCTAACCTAACCTAACCTAACCTAACCTAACCTAACCTAACCTAACCTAACCTAACCTAACCTAACCTAACCTAACCTAACCTAACCTAACCTAACCTAACCTAACCTAACCTAACCTAACCTAACCTAACCTAACCTAACCTAACCTAACCTAACCTAACCTAACCTAACCTAACCTAACCTAACCTAACCTAACCTAACCTAACCTAACCTAACCTAACCTAACCTAACCTAACCTAACCTAACCTAACCTAACCTAACCTAACCTAACCTAACCTAACCTAACCTAACCTAACCTAACCTAACCTAACCTAACCTAACCTAACCTAACCTAACCTAACCTAACCTAACCTAACCTAACCTAACCTAACCTAACCTAACCTAACCTAACCTAACCTAACCTAACCTAACCTAACCTAACCTAACCTAACCTAACCTAACCTAACCTAACCTAACCTAACCTAACCTAACCTAACCTAACCTAACCTAACCTAACCTAACCTAACCTAACCTAACCTAACCTAACCTAACCTAACCTAACCTAACCTAACCTAACCTAACCTAACCTAACCTAACCTAACCTAACCTAACCTAACCTAACCTAACCTAACCTAACCTAACCTAACCTAACCTAACCTAACCTAACCTAACCTAACCTAACCTAACCTAACCTAACCTAACCTAACCTAACCTAACCTAACCTAACCTAACCTAACCTAACCTAACCTAACCTAACCTAACCTAACCTAACCTAACCTAACCTAACCTAACCTAACCTAACCTAACCTAACCTAACCTAACCTAACCTAACCTAACCTAACCTAACCTAACCTAACCTAACCTAACCTAACCTAACCTAACCTAACCTAACCTAACCTAACCTAACCTAACCTAACCTAACCTAACCTAACCTAACCTAACCTAACCTAACCTAACCTAACCTAACCTAACCTAACCTAACCTAACCTAACCTAACCTAACCTAACCTAACCTAACCTAACCTAACCTAACCTAACCTAACCTAACCTAACCTAACCTAACCTAACCTAACCTAACCTAACCTAACCTAACCTAACCTAACCTAACCTAACCTAACCTAACCTAACCTAACCTAACCTAACCTAACCTAACCTAACCTAACCTAACCTAACCTAACCTAACCTAACCTAACCTAACCTAACCTAACCTAACCTAACCTAACCTAACCTAACCTAACCTAACCTAACCTAACCTAACCTAACCTAACCTAACCTAACCTAACCTAACCTAACCTAACCTAACCTAACCTAACCTAACCTAACCTAACCTAACCTAACCTAACCTAACCTAACCTAACCTAACCTAACCTAACCTAACCTAACCTAACCTAACCTAACCTAACCTAACCTAACCTAACCTAACCTAACCTAACCTAACCTAACCTAACCTAACCTAACCTAACCTAACCTAACCTAACCTAACCTAACCTAACCTAACCTAACCTAACCTAACCTAACCTAACCTAACCTAACCTAACCTAACCTAACCTAACCTAACCTAACCTAACCTAACCTAACCTAACCTAACCTAACCTAACCTAACCTAACCTAACCTAACCTAACCTAACCTAACCTAACCTAACCTAACCTAACCTAACCTAACCTAACCTAACCTAACCTAACCTAACCTAACCTAACCTAACCTAACCTAACCTAACCTAACCTAACCTAACCTAACCTAACCTAACCTAACCTAACCTAACCTAACCTAACCTAACCTAACCTAACCTAACCTAACCTAACCTAACCTAACCTAACCTAACCTAACCTAACCTAACCTAACCTAACCTAACCTAACCTAACCTAACCTAACCTAACCTAACCTAACCTAACCTAACCTAACCTAACCTAACCTAACCTAACCTAACCTAACCTAACCTAACCTAACCTAACCTAACCTAACCTAACCTAACCTAACCTAACCTAACCTAACCTAACCTAACCTAACCTAACCTAACCTAACCTAACCTAACCTAACCTAACCTAACCTAACCTAACCTAACCTAACCTAACCTAACCTAACCTAACCTAACCTAACCTAACCTAACCTAACCTAACCTAACCTAACCTAACCTAACCTAACCTAACCTAACCTAACCTAACCTAACCTAACCTAACCTAACCTAACCTAACCTAACCTAACCTAACCTAACCTAACCTAACCTAACCTAACCTAACCTAACCTAACCTAACCTAACCTAACCTAACCTAACCTAACCTAACCTAACCTAACCTAACCTAACCTAACCTAACCTAACCTAACCTAACCTAACCTAACCTAACCTAACCTAACCTAACCTAACCTAACCTAACCTAACCTAACCTAACCTAACCTAACCTAACCTAACCTAACCTAACCTAACCTAACCTAACCTAACCTAACCTAACCTAACCTAACCTAACCTAACCTAACCTAACCTAACCTAACCTAACCTAACCTAACCTAACCTAACCTAACCTAACCTAACCTAACCTAACCTAACCTAACCTAACCTAACCTAACCTAACCTAACCTAACCTAACCTAACCTAACCTAACCTAACCTAACCTAACCTAACCTAACCTAACCTAACCTAACCTAACCTAACCTAACCTAACCTAACCTAACCTAACCTAACCTAACCTAACCTAACCTAACCTAACCTAACCTAACCTAACCTAACCTAACCTAACCTAACCTAACCTAACCTAACCTAACCTAACCTAACCTAACCTAACCTAACCTAACCTAACCTAACCTAACCTAACCTAACCTAACCTAACCTAACCTAACCTAACCTAACCTAACCTAACCTAACCTAACCTAACCTAACCTAACCTAACCTAACCTAACCTAACCTAACCTAACCTAACCTAACCTAACCTAACCTAACCTAACCTAACCTAACCTAACCTAACCTAACCTAACCTAACCTAACCTAACCTAACCTAACCTAACCTAACCTAACCTAACCTAACCTAACCTAACCTAACCTAACCTAACCTAACCTAACCTAACCTAACCTAACCTAACCTAACCTAACCTAACCTAACCTAACCTAACCTAACCTAACCTAACCTAACCTAACCTAACCTAACCTAACCTAACCTAACCTAACCTAACCTAACCTAACCTAACCTAACCTAACCTAACCTAACCTAACCTAACCTAACCTAACCTAACCTAACCTAACCTAACCTAACCTAACCTAACCTAACCTAACCTAACCTAACCTAACCTAACCTAACCTAACCTAACCTAACCTAACCTAACCTAACCTAACCTAACCTAACCTAACCTAACCTAACCTAACCTAACCTAACCTAACCTAACCTAACCTAACCTAACCTAACCTAACCTAACCTAACCTAACCTAACCTAACCTAACCTAACCTAACCTAACCTAACCTAACCTAACCTAACCTAACCTAACCTAACCTAACCTAACCTAACCTAACCTAACCTAACCTAACCTAACCTAACCTAACCTAACCTAACCTAACCTAACCTAACCTAACCTAACCTAACCTAACCTAACCTAACCTAACCTAACCTAACCTAACCTAACCTAACCTAACCTAACCTAACCTAACCTAACCTAACCTAACCTAACCTAACCTAACCTAACCTAACCTAACCTAACCTAACCTAACCTAACCTAACCTAACCTAACCTAACCTAACCTAACCTAACCTAACCTAACCTAACCTAACCTAACCTAACCTAACCTAACCTAACCTAACCTAACCTAACCTAACCTAACCTAACCTAACCTAACCTAACCTAACCTAACCTAACCTAACCTAACCTAACCTAACCTAACCTAACCTAACCTAACCTAACCTAACCTAACCTAACCTAACCTAACCTAACCTAACCTAACCTAACCTAACCTAACCTAACCTAACCTAACCTAACCTAACCTAACCTAACCTAACCTAACCTAACCTAACCTAACCTAACCTAACCTAACCTAACCTAACCTAACCTAACCTAACCTAACCTAACCTAACCTAACCTAACCTAACCTAACCTAACCTAACCTAACCTAACCTAACCTAACCTAACCTAACCTAACCTAACCTAACCTAACCTAACCTAACCTAACCTAACCTAACCTAACCTAACCTAACCTAACCTAACCTAACCTAACCTAACCTAACCTAACCTAACCTAACCTAACCTAACCTAACCTAACCTAACCTAACCTAACCTAACCTAACCTAACCTAACCTAACCTAACCTAACCTAACCTAACCTAACCTAACCTAACCTAACCTAACCTAACCTAACCTAACCTAACCTAACCTAACCTAACCTAACCTAACCTAACCTAACCTAACCTAACCTAACCTAACCTAACCTAACCTAACCTAACCTAACCTAACCTAACCTAACCTAACCTAACCTAACCTAACCTAACCTAACCTAACCTAACCTAACCTAACCTAACCTAACCTAACCTAACCTAACCTAACCTAACCTAACCTAACCTAACCTAACCTAACCTAACCTAACCTAACCTAACCTAACCGCCCAAGCAAATTTGCAAAGAAAGGCACTGGCAACCAATGAACTGATGCTTGAGGCCTACAAGAGGAAAGTGGCCTTCGCACTGCTCCAGGAGCCGTACATCGGAGGCACAGGTAGAATGAAAGACTACCACGGCGCTAGAATATACCAGTGCAGCAGGACGGACGGTGGCGCCATCAAGACAGCAATTGCTGTCTTTGATGGCGACATAGACGTCGTCCAGTGTCCGGAGGTTACCACACCTAATATCACCGTGGTAAAATTGAAGACCAGCGCCTGGGAGATCGTGGTGGTCTCATTCTACCTCGAACCCAAGCCGAAACCGATAGGGCCATACTTGGAGCAGTTGTGCAGTATAGGGCGAAACTTTGGTCCGAGGATCATCATGGCAGGCGACGCCAACGCAAGAAACTCCTGGTGGGGAAGCCGAAAAACAAACGGCAGAGGAACTGAAATGGCTGGCGTTATAGAAGAGTTGGACCTTCAGGTGCTCAACGTCGGCAGTACTCCGACGTTCCACACAGTGCGGGGCACGACGCTGTATACCAGTATTGTGGACGTCACGGTCTGCACCTCGGATCTGCTCGGTCTGGTGGACGACTGGAAGGTAGAGGAGGGTTTGACAAGCTCGGACCACAATGCGATCACCTTTAGGCTGGGTCTACAGAAAGCTAAAGGCGTACAAATCATTAGAACCACCCGTATATTTAATAGCAGAAAAGCAAACTGGGACCAGTTTCATGAGAAACTGGACCAGTTGCTAATAGATACAAAACTAAATAAATTAGAAATAGATAAAATTATAAATTTAGAAAAATTGGAACAATCAACAAAAACATATTTAAAGTTAATATTAGAAGCGTCAGAAATTAGCATACCTAAAATTAAGCCTTATAGCAGAGTAGACCTACCTTGGTGGTCGGAGGAGCTCGCCAAGCTTAAGAAGGAGGTCGCCACCAGGAAGCGCAGGATCCGATGTGCAGCACCAGTCCGGAGGGAGTTTGTCGTCGGTGAGTACCTGAAAGCAAGAGACGATTATGAAGAAAAGGCCAAAAAAGCACAGACTGAGAGTTGGAAGGAGTTTTGCGGGAAGCAAACCAGGGAGGGATTATGGGAGGGTATTTATAGGGTAATCGGTAGGACTAGGAAGAGGCACGAAGACCTGCCTCTGACCAAGGACGGTCGGGTGCTGGATCATCTCCACTCTGCCGAATTGCTGGCAGATACGTTCTATCCCGAGGACAAAAAGGAAGATGACAATGAAGAACACAGGCGGATAAGGGAAGCAGCTGAAAAAGTAAACGAAAGGGGCCATGATGATGAGCATGACCCCCCGTTTACCCAAGAAGAGTTGGACTCCGCTATGCGAAGCTTCAACCCCAAAAAAGCCCCGGGAGCAGATGGCCTCACGGCCGATATCTGCCAGCATACGATCAATCACAATCCGGAGCCCTTCCTAGCACTGGCAAACAAATGCCTTGAGCTGGGCTACTTCCCGGGGATCTGGAAGGAGGCCACAGTCGTGATCCTTAGGAAACCCGGGAAGGAGAGCTATACAGCTCCAAAATCGTATAGGCCGATCGGTTTGTTACCAGTGCTGGGAAAGGTTCTGGAGAAGATGATCATCGGCAGAGTAAAATGGCACATCATACCTAGGCTGAGTACTCGCCAGTACGGATTCATGCCCCAGAAGAGCACGGAGGACTCTCTCTATGACCTAGTTGGATATATCCGTAAAAAATTAGCAGAGCGCAAGATCACCATTATGGTGTCACTAGACATAGAGGGAGCCTTCGATAGCGCATGGTGGCCAGCCATCAGAACCAGACTGGCTGAGGAAAAGTGTCCGGTTAATGTGAGGAGAATCATAGACAGTTACCTTGAAAACCGTAGGGTCAGAGTCAGGTACGCAGGAGAAGAAGTGATTCGGGAGACATCAAAGGGTTGCGTGCAAGGATCTATTGGAGGCCCAATTCTGTGGAACATCCTCCTCGACCCCTTACTCAAGGGATTGGTCGAACGGGGGGACTACTGCCAGGCTTTTGCTGACGATGTGGTGCTGGTGTTCGACGGGGACACCACGACGGAGGTCCAGCGACGTGCCAATGATGCCCTCGCCTATGTTCGTCAGTGGGGTGTCAGAAATAAGTTGAGATTCGCGCCGCACAAAACCAATGCTATGCTAATTACGCGAAAACTTAAGTTCGACACCCCGCTGCTGACCATGGGGGGGGTCAACATTGGCATGGTGAACCAGATCAAGATTCTTGGGCTGATTCTTGACAACAAACTTACATTCAACAGCCACGTCGCAGAAGCGTGCAAGAAGGCGTTGAATTTCTATAAGCAGTTGTCAAGAACAGCCAGAATCAGCTGGGGACTCCACCCCGACGTCATCCGCACCATATATATGGCAGTAGTAGAACCCGTCATAATGTATGCGGCAAGTGCTTGGGCGCCCGCAGCCGCTAAACGGTGTGTTCAAAAGCAGTTAAATGTGGTCCAAAGGGGATTCGTACAGAAACTGTGCAAATCCTACCGCACCGTCTCCTTAAACTCGGCACTGGTGCTGGCTGGGATACTACCCCTCGACCTTCGAATACGCGAGGTGGCTGCCCTTTACGAGGCAAGGAGGGGTGTACCTCAGCCGGTGCTAGGAGATAGGGACGTCGAGCGACGTACCACATTTGCTGCTATCCCCCACCCGGCGGAGCATATGAGCCTAAAATTCATATGCCTGGCAGACCAACAACAACTTGCAAATCACTGCACACAAGAGGTGCAGATCTACACGGACGGCAGCAAAATTGACGGCAAGGTGGGGGCGGCATTGTCCCTATGGAACAATGGCGCCGAAACCAAATGCCAAAAATGGAAGCTGTCGCCCTATTGCACGGTCTACCAGGCGGAATTGCTGGCCATATGCAAAGCCGCGTGTGAGATACAAAAACGCCCCGAAACTACATTCGGCATTTTCAGTGATTCAAGATCATCGCTGGAAACGGTCTCAAACCACCACTCCGTACATCCCCTCGCAGTAGAAACCAGGAAGATCCTGAAATGCCTTAAGAACCAGAACAAAGTTGTCCAATTGTTCTGGATTAAGGCTCACGCAGGACTGGAGGGGAACGAAAGAGCTGACCAGTTGGCAAAGGACGCAGCGCTCAAAATTAAAACCAGCCCAAACTACGACCAGTGTCCGGTCTCATTCGTCAAGCGGCAAATCCGTAAGGATACCCTTGACGAATGGAATCGGAGGTACAAGGAGGGTGACACAGCCGGCACGACCAAGATGTTCTTCCCGGACGCCGTCCGTGCCTAC